>JAXRKP010000021.1:455945-468445 GCA_037039925.1 Doris montereyensis
GAGAGGTGGGGGGAGGGGGTGAGTACTAAGTTAGTGGTAAATCTCGTTTAGTCCTGAGACTTGACTAGCCTCTTCGTTGTAAGGACCAAATGTTCATACCGACTACGCAATGCTCATAGAGGTTGGTAGGTATGCAAGTGGGATAGCTTATATCTCCATGCATCAAACACTCACTCAAATTCTCCTTCTCGTTTGAGCATTCCTCCACCAATCCAGACGTCTGCCATACAACGGCCGACACGTCCTCGGCAAAATATTTCATGTTGAGGGGCACGATTTCGTTGTCAAGAATACTCAGCGCTTCGCCGCCACTCTCATCACAGCCATGTGAAATTTAAAATGATGTTCGTGTTCTTCTTCTGGTATTGTAGAAGCCAAAGTCTTGTTAGTGGCCTGTAAAAGAAATATTTAAAAAGACATTCAGACCAAGTAGTGAAGATGAGATGCTACAAGACACTACTAGGCTGCATACCTGGACTTGGCCACCAACGAAGAAGTAACCAGGACCGTACAAGCCACAGAGCACCACAAAGATCTCCTCCTCGCTACCATCACGAATAGGCAGCTGAAATGGCATGGCCATGTAACAAGAAGTGATGGCCTTTCTAAGACGTTTCTACAGGGGTTAGTCCGCCAAGGAAGCACAAAAAGGTGCAGAATGGGCTGACAACATCACACAGTGGACTCAAAATTAAAGACCTTCACTGAAAACCCAGACCCTGCTGGCACAAGCTCGGCATGTTTGGAAGATGATGGTGCACATATTAGTGCATCGCCCCCACGATCATTCCCGGTTAAGGGACCAGTGAGTGAGGGGAAGATCATTGGAGGGTGAAAAATCATTTAAGAAAAAAATTAGAAAGCGAGTTGGAAAAGCCACTCAGATAAATGATAGTGAAGGAAATGACACTGAATAATGTTATGAAGTTGAGTGAAGTTAGCGAGGCGATGAGTGCCGGTTAAAGGTCAGCGTTCCCTTTCCTTTCATGGCGAGGCCTTGATAACATGAGTCCCATCTTGCCTTGATAAAGGTCATGGGTTCAATTCCCCTCCCACCTTGCCTTGATAACATCTGTTTCCTTGATTCCCCTCCCTTGATAACCTTGCCTTGATAACATCTGTTTTCCTTGATTCCCCTCCCATCTTGCCTTGATAACATCTGTTTCATTGATTCCTCACCCCATCTTGCCTTGATAACATCTGTTTCATTGATTCCCCTCCCATCTTGCCTTGATAACATCTGTTTCATTGATTCCCCTCCCACCTTGCCTTGATAACATCTGTTTCATAACATCTGTTTTGATCACCTTGCCTTCTAACACCTTGCCTTGATAAACATATTCTGCTGATTTCTTCTTTGCTAGAGGGTGTTGTTCACCAAAAAGTCAACGGGTGTTCACCAAAAAGTCAACGGGTGTTCACCAAAAAGTCAAAATAAAATCTTTCCCAACTTGATACAAAAATATCCTATTCAGAAAACAAAACAAAACAAAACAACCCCAAAACGCCTGAAACAGGAAAAGCATATTTAGACCTGTATCTCGATGCCAAAATCTGAAGCCTGTCATGGATAAGGTCAATAAGAAGTATCAATTCAATTCATAACTAAACCTCTGTCCAGCACAGCTCATTGAAATGCATAACTGCCAGCCTTTTCAAATCAGGGAACCAACTCTGACCGCCCAAATTATGTGTAAAACTTGTGTGACGAGCTTTAATATTAACCCCATTGAAGGTAAATAAAAAATAATAAGTGCTTGTCTTTCTGGCGCAATGTGAGAAATGCGACGATATTTTTGTGTAAACTCAGAATGACGTCTCCAGACTTTCACCCTTATTTCTCTGATTCTCTGCCGTTAACCAGTCAACATTTGAAGGGGTCATTTCAATAGTGTACCTTTGTCCATTTTCGTGAAAAACGAGACAGAGAGATAAACGTAGGGAATAAATGGAAACCGTGCTTCCTGAAAATTGTGACAATGATAGGATGAAAATACACCACGTTTACAGCCGTTTGAAACTTGGAATTCCAAAAGCCAACAGTGCAAAAGTCCATGAATTTTGGCATTTTTATCTAAATGACGTAATTATGACTTAGGCACACTATTGAAATGATCCCTTCATTTGTCTCCAGTTGTTCCATGATGTTCTTCTGCGCTGAGTAAAGACATAACTTTATTTTGAAACGAAGATTGAACACTGATGAATGGTTTTGCTTACCCCGACAAACTGAAGTCTAACGGTTGGAATTCCGAGTATGTGAAGGAAAGGGAAGCGAGTCGTATCATAGTCGTAGCTAAGGGCTGGCATGAACATTTGACTGGAACGGAAGCAGTGGAAGCCCTTTCCATTGAATCTCTCCAGCTGCTTTGAAGCGTTGCCTCTGGATCTTTGGGGTCAGGAATCTGGACAAAATGACGTGGGACAAAAGTTAACTTGGAAAAGCACTTGATTGTTTGGAATCCCCCCCCCCATCTACCACATGCAGTGATCTTAGTGTGAGACAAAAGACTGATGTAACAGAATAGCAAGAAAGGAGTAAGTAGACCCTCTCAGCAACGCCAATCAAACAGTCGCTGTTGATTTGGGAAAAATGGATGGACATTCTTGTAGAGATAATGATCATTCTGTATCATGAAGAAGTGGCATATTACAAGGAAAGTGTTTCTTAAATGAACCCAGACCTTGGAAGGATCATGTATCAAAAGTGAAGCGGGCTTTAATGTGAACATAAAAGGAAATGCCTTTTGCTTGATTTAGTTGCCTGTCCACTTAGGAAAAGAAACCTTGAAAGTTACAGGGGATAACAATCTCTCCCTCTCCCTCCCCTCCCTCCCCCTCCCTCTCCCTCCCTCTCCTCTCTCTCTCTCTCTCTCTCTCTCTCTCTCTCTCTCTCTCTCTCTCTCTCTCTCTCTCTCTCTCTCTCTCTCTCTCTCTCTCTCTCTCTCTCTCTCTCTCTCTCTCTCTCTCTCTCTCTCTCTCTCTCTCTCTCTCTCTCTCTCTCTCTCTCTCTCTCTCTCTCTCTCTCTCTCTCTCTCTCTCTCTCTCTCATTCATTCCTGCTCCTGCATATACGCATTAGAACACTTTAGAAACTGACTGATAGTAATTTTAGTTAATCATCTGCAACTGAAGCGATGAGACAAAAAGACAAAAAAACAAAGACAAAAAAACCAAAAAAGACAAATAAACAAAAAGGCAAAGTTAGATAGAGATCGTCAATGTACTGATATTCTGGCAGTCAGTTTGAACGGCTTTGAGAAAAGCAAAAGCTAAATCTCTTTTCTTTTCTTTTTTTTTGCGGGATATGAACTACAATTAATGTACATTGTTCTTAAAAATGTGTCAATGATAACTCAAGAATGCCTCTGCACATTCTATCTTCATTTTCTATGTTGATAAATCATAGGATATGGATGAGGAGTGTTAAAATGAATGACTTTCAATTTGACCCAAGTCTTAGGTTAGGCCGATAAAATATGTTAGCATACTGACGAAATGTTGCATTATTAACCTTTTGAATTATATTTTGGGTTATTTTAATACCATGAAAAGACAACTCACTTCAAACGCTGCTTCTTTCAGCAACTGGTGCAAACTGGCAGACGTTTGGGTCGTTAGGAAATCTTTACCTGTGACCAAAAGTCGCAGGTCAAAATAAGCAATAGCCCGTCTGTCTAGGAGATGGTGACGCTTCTGATTAGGAAAAAAAAGAAAAAGGAAAGGAAAAACAAATATATATATATATATATACACATATATATATATAAATATATATATATATATATATATATATATATATATATATATATATATATATATATATATATATATATATATATATATATATATATATATATTATTTAGAACCAGTAATTTGTATTGCTGAAGAATCGATAATACTAAGTAATTTATAATATCATGTGGCCAATTGTTTAGTTGTTGCTTCAATAATAGTTGGGTTTTTCCCCAAATAGCTGTTGTGAAGAATTTCAAATCCAATTTTATGGTTTGCCTCTTGCTTCATTCTTGTGTTTAATTTGATTTAATTCGATTCGATTCGATTTGATTTTACCCACATCCACAAGTAAGGTGATCTTCGGGGTTTTAGTAAGATATTCTTTATATTATGCCCAGACTGCCCTGCAAACAGCCATGGGACCTTCAATGTGCACCCTATTGAATATAGCCGAATAGTGGACACCCTATTGAATATAGCTAAATAGTGGACATCTTATTGAATGTAGCTAAATAGTGGACATCTTATTGAATGTAGCTAAATAGTGGACATCTTATTGAATATAGCTAAATAGTGGACATCTTATTGAATATAGCTAAATAGTGGACATCTTATTGAATATAGCTAAATAGTGGACATCTTATTGAATATAGCTAAATAGTGGACATCTTATTGAATGTAGCTAAATAGTGGACACCCTATTGAATGTAGCTAAATAGTGGACATCCTATTGAATATAGCTAAATAGTGGACATCTTATTGAATATAGCTAAATAGTGGACACCTTATTGAATATAGCTAAATAGTGGACATCTTATTGAATATAGCTAAATAGTGGACATCTTATTGAATATAGCTAAATAGTGGACATCTTATTGAATATAGCTAAATAGTGGACATCTTATTGAATATAGCTAAATAGTGGACATCTTATTGAATATAGCTAAATAGTGGACATCTTATTGAATATAGCTAAATAGTGGACATCTTATTGAATGTAGCTAAATAGTGGACATCTTATTGAATATAGCTAAATAGTGGACATCTTATTGAATAAATAGACATCTAAACATAGCTAAATAGTGGACATCTTATTGAATATAGCTAAATAGTGGACATCTTATTGAATATAGCTAAATAGTGGACATCTTATTGAATATAGCTAAATAGTGGACATCTTATTGAATATAGCTAAATAGTGGACATCTTATTGAATGTAGCTAAATAGTGGACATCTTATTGAATATAGCTAAATAGTGGACACCCTATTGAATGTAGCTAAATAGTGGACATCTTATTGAATATAGCTAAATAGTGGACATCTTATTGAATATAGCTAAATAGTGGACATCTTATTGAATATAGCTAAATAGTGGACATCTTATTGAATATAGCTAAATAGTGGACACCCTATTGAATGTAGCTAAATAGTGGACATCTTATTGAATATAGCTAAATAGTGGACATCTTATTGAATATAGCCAAATAGTGGACATCTTATTGAATATAGCTAAATAGTGGACATCTTATTGAATATAGCTAAATAGTGGACATCTTATTGAATATAGCTAAATAGTGGACATCTTATTGAATATAGCTAAATAGTGGACATCTTATTGAATATAGCTAAATAGTGGACATCTTATTGAATATAGCTAAATAGTGGACATCTTATTGAATGTAGCTAAATAGTGGACATCTTATTGAATATAGCTAAATAGTGGACACCCTATTGAATATAGCTAAATAGTGGACATCCTATTGAATATAGCTAAATAGTGGACACCCTATTGAATATAGCTAAATAGTGGACATCTTATTGAATATAGCTAAATAGTGGACATCTTATTGAATATAGCTAAATAGTGGACATCTTATTGAATATAGCTAAATAGTGGACATCTTATTGAATATAGCTAAATAGTGGACATCTTATTGAATATAGCTAAATAGTGGACACCTTATTGAATATAGCTAAATAGTGGACATCTTATTGAATATAGCCAAATAGTGGACATCTTATTGAATATAGCTAAATAGTGGACATCTTATTGAATATAGCTAAATAGTGGACATCTTATTGAATATAGCTAAATAGTGGACACACTCTTGAATATAGCTAAATAGTGGACATCTTATTGAATATAGCTAAATAGTGGACACACTCTTGTACGTAGTTGAATAGTGGACATCCTTTTGAATGTAGCTAAATAGTGGACATCTTATTGAATATAGCTAAATAGTGGACATCCTTTTGAATGTAGCTAAATAGTGGACATCTTATTGAATATAGCTAAATAGTGGACATCTTATTGAATATAGCTAAATAGTGGACATCTTATTGAATATAGCTAAATAGTGGACATCTTATTGAATATAGCCAAATAGTGGACATCTTATTGAATGTAGCTAAATAGTGGACATCTTATTGAATATAGCTAAATAGTGGACACACTCTTGAACGTAGTTGAATAGTGGACATCCTTTTGAATGTAGCCAAGTAGTCATTTTGTTAAAGGAACCCACCCCCTCCTCCCCCTTTCTTCTAATAAATTCATTTTGAATTAGCTATTTATCCATATTGTGTTCCCATCAATGATATTGTGTTCATCTGGAAAAAAAACAAGCCGCATTTTTCCCACTGGACCCAGGTGCAAATGGGTACGGTGTAAATGGTATTGGTGCAAATGGGTACGGTGCAAATGGGTACGGTGCAAATGGAGTACGGTGCAAATGGGACACGGTGCAAGAACTAGCTTGGGAGTAAAAACCTCGTCAGACGTCTGCTCAGGAGGTGATTAGTGTCACCTGTTGAATATAGCTAAATTGTAGACACAGGATAAGTCTGGTTCTATGGGCTGTAATGGATAAAGTCTGGTTCTATGGGCTGTAATGGATAAAGTCGGTTCTATGGGCTGTAATGGATAACAGTCTGGTTCTATGGGCTGTAATGGATAAAGTCCAGTTCTATAGGCTGTAATTTTCCCCCAAAGTCCAGTTCTATAGGCTGTAATGGATAAAGTCCAGTTCTATGGGCTGTAATGGATAAAGTCCAGTTCTATAGGCTGTAATGGATAAAGTCCAGTTCTATAGGCTGTAATGGATAAAGTCCAGTTCTATAGGCTGTAATGGATAAAGTCCAGTTCTATAGGCTGTAATGGGTAAAGTCCAGTTCTATAGGCTGTAATGGATAAAGTCGGTTCTATGGGCTGTAATGGATAAAGTCGGTTCTATGGGCTGTAATGGATAAAGTCCGGTTCTATAGGCTGTAATGGATAAAGTCCGGTTCTATGGGCTGTAATGGATAAAGTCAGTTCTATAGGCTGTAATGGATAAAGTCCGGTTCTATAGGCTGTAATGGATAAAGTCTGGTTCTATGGGCTGTAATGGATAAAGTCCGGTTCTATGGGCTGTAATGGATAAAGTCCAGTTCTATGGGCTGTAATGGATAAAGTCCAGTTCTATAGGCTGTAATGGATAAAGTCCGGTTCTATGGGCTGTAATGGATAAAGTCCGGTTCTATGGGCTGTAATGGATAAAAGTCCAGTTCTATAGGCTGTAATGGATAAAGTCCGGTTCTATGGGCTGTAATGGATAAAGTCCGGTTCTATGGGCTGTAATGGATAAAGTCTGGTTCTATAGGCTGTAATGGATAAAGTCTGTAATGGATAAAGTCGGTTCTATAGGCTGTAATGGATAAGTCCGGTTCTATAGGCTGTAATGGATAAAGTCCAGTTCTATAGGCTGTAATGGATAAAGTCGGTTCTATGGGCTGTAATGGATAATGTCCGGTTCTATGGGCTGTAATGGATAAAGTCCGGTTCTATGGGCTGTAATGGATAAAGTCCAGTTCTATAGGCTGTAATGGATAAAGTCCGGCTCTATGGGCTGTAATGGATAAAGTCCGGTTCTATGGGTTGTAATGGATAAAGTCCGGTTCTATGGGCTGTAATGGCCCAAAAAAGGGACTTAACTTCTCTCTCTTTTTTCTCTCAATTGGCAGATAGCACGGTAGAGAATCCAGTTGGTCATACCTTGATGTAATTCAGAGTGCCTGCGTTAGAGAACTCTGAGCCGCCCCACGAAACAAATTTCACGCCTCGTCTGGGGTTTCCACTGATGAAGCTGATGAACGAAGTGGAATCCATGGGCCAACTGGGTCAGGAGGGAGGTGCTGGCAACAACGTCCTGAAATTCACCTGGAAGTGAGGAGCGGGGTGCTCCTATGATGATGTAATGATCTGAAAATAATCAGAAGATAAATATGTATGCAAGACAAGATCATACGGTATGACAAGTTTGTGTTTTGAAATACATTGGAAACGTTCACTAACACTAACACAGGGTGTCTATATCAAAGAAAGATCAGTGAAGTTCAGTCCAGTTTCAGAGGGCCAAAGATACATTGTGGGAAAAACACTGTGGGACAGATCCTTTATGAGCATTTCTCTATTAGGCCTAAGCATTGACAGTAGGCCTGGCCAAGACTCGCTTTTTTATTACTCGTTCATACCAACTACCCTCTGAGTGTCTTCTCTGGCCCCGCTTATTCGAGTACTCGCTTTGACGAATACCACGAGACCGCTCGCGCTTTTACGACTGCGAATATGAACACTCTGAGCCTAGGTTGCGGTAGGGGGTTGAAGGCCCGTATGACCTCCATGCTGACTGAAGTGCCGCGATAGCAGAAGACAGACCACCCAATGAGAGACTGTAGAATAAACTTCTGTAACTGTAATTATGGCAGAAGGAGAGGATGTGGTAGCAGACTGAAAGTTAGCCAGGCTAATGTTCGAAAGGGTTGGCGTGAAAAGAAAGGGATAAGGGTGCTGCCAAGGGTGTAGTGGGAGAGGGGGGGGTTGTAACGGACTACTTAGACTAAAGGACTGCTTAGACTAAAGGACTGCTTAGCTCAAAGGACTGCTTAGAGTACTGCTTAGACTAAAGGACTGCTTAGACTAAAGGATTGCTTAGACTAAAGGACTGCTTAGACTAAAGGACTGCTTAGATTAAAGGACTGCTTAGCTTAAAGGACTGCTTAGACTAAAGTACTGCTTAGATTGTACTGCTTAGACTAAAGGACTGCTTAGACTAAAGTACTGCTTAGACTAAAGTACTGCTTAGACTAAAGGACTGCTTAGACTAAAGGACTGCTTAGACTAAAGGACTGCTTAGACTTACTGCTTAGACTAAAGGATTGCTTAGACTAAAGGATTGCTTGACTAAAGGATTGCTTAGACTAAAGGATTGCTTAGACTAAAGGACTGCTTAGACTAAAGGACTGCTTAGACTAAAGGATTGCTTAGACTAGAGGACTGCTTAGACTAAAGGATTGCTAAGACTAAAGGATTGCTTAGACTAAAGGATTGCTTAGACTAAAGGATTGCTTAGACTAAATGACTGCTTAGACTAAAGGTTTGCTTCAGTCAGTCTTACATCGCTATGACGGATCATAGACCAAGGTCAGAAAGAGTAGGGGGACCTGGAGAGACTTACCAGTTTCTGAAAATCCCTGTATGGTGCCAATGATGTTCCTGATTGTCTGGACTTTGGCCTTGTTGAAGACATGTAAACTGACCATCACATTTCTGGATGATACAAGCACGAAAAGAGAAACGCAATAAAATAACAAATATCCACTTTGACGTCCGTTTGCATTTCTGTAAATTGATGTCCGAGAGTTTGCATTTCTGTAAATTTTTAAAAAGTACAGCAACTTCTGAGTCTAAAGTCAAGAACAGCTACTGCCAAATTTCTAGAACAGCTAATGCCGTATTTCTAGAACAGCTAATGCCGTATTTCTAGAACAGCTAATGCCGTATTTCTAGAACAGCTAATGCCGTATTTCTAGAACAGCTCATGCCGTATTTCTAGAACAGCTAATGCCGTATTTCTAGAACAGCTAATGCCGTATTTCTAGAACAGCTAATGCCGTATTTCTAGAACAGCTAATGCCGTATTTCTAGAACAGCTAATGCCGTATTTCTAGAACAGCTAATGCCGAATTTCTAGAACAGCTAATGCCGTATTTCTAGAACAGCTAATGCCGTATTTCTAGAACAGCTAATGCCGTATTTCTAGAACAGCTAATGCCGTATTTCTAGAACAGCTAATGCCAAATTTCTAGAACAGCTAATGCCAAATTTCTAGAACAGCTAATGCCAAATTTCTAGAACAGCTAATGCCAAATTTCTAGAACAGCTACTGCCGAATTTCTAGAACAGCTAATGCCGTATTTCTAGAACAGCTAATGCCCAATTTCTAGAACAGCTAATGCCGTATTTCTAGAACAGCTAATGCCAAATTTCTAGAACAGCTAATGCCAAATTTCTAGAACAGCTAATGCCGAATTTCTAGAACAGCTAATGCCGTATTTCTTTTACAGCAGTCACCTCCTCCCTTCTCCAATGATCACCTGGTAATGTGAGTCAAGAAAATGAGCAGCCTAATCCTTACCTGGTTCACATGACCCCTGTATGCAAGACGGGGTCAGTTGAGTTGTGATGCCTGTCTCAAACCAATGAGGAACATGGTGCCTCAGACTTGAGACTTGAGATTGTTTTTATGTCATTGGGACAAGGCTACAATGTCAGCTTTCATCAGCTGCTAAACACTCTAATAACTGATAACTAATGCTTTTAATTTCTTTTTCTCTCTTTTTTTCTTTCTTAATTGTGTTACCTGTGCCTTTGCCATGAATATCTCTGACAGTCAAACCTCCTGCAGTCCCTGTTTGTGTTTGTGCATCCTCCTTGCCTTCGCCTGATTGTTGTTGCCAGGCCGAAGTTTCTCGAGCAAAATATTTGCTTGATTGGCAGATATTGTTTGACATGGGATAGATGGCTTCCATAAACCAGTCGCCTCTGAAAAGAAAAAGAGGAAAATAACAATTTTACTTGAATAATAAAATTATTTGATTTTTAAATGAAACAAGAAGTAAATATCAATTAGTAGGAGTAATAAGTAATCCAAAGGAGACAGCTGAAGATGTAGATATATCAATGGAAGAAATCCAAACAATTATGAGAAAAAGTGAAATTAGGAAAAACCCCAGGAGCAGATCAAGTTTATCCAGAAATGATAAGTGGTGGTGGTGGTAGTAGTAGTAGTAGTAGTAGTAGAAGTAGTAGTAGTAGTAGTAGTAGTAGTAGTAGTAGTAGTAGTAGTAGTAGTAGTAGCAGTAGTGATAGTAGTAGTAGTAGTAGTAGTAGTAGTAGTAGTAGTAGTAGTAGTAGTAGAGGTAGTAGTAGTAGTGGTAGTGGTAGTAGTAGTAGTAGGAGTAGTAGTAGTAGAGGTAGTAGTAGTAGTAGTGGTAGTGGTAGTAGTAGTAGTAGGAGTAGTAGTAGTGGTAGTAGTAGTAGTAGTAGTAGATGTAGTAGTAATAGTGGCAGTAGTAGTAGTAGTAGTGGTAGTAGTAGTAGAAGTAGTAGTGGTAGTAGAAGTAGAGGCAGTAGCAGTAGCAGCAGCAGCAGCAACAGCAGCAGGAGGAGCAGTAGCAGTAACAGTAGTAGTAGTGGTAGTAGTAGTAGTAGTAGTAGTAGTAGTAGTAGTAGTAGTAGTAGTAGTAGTAGTAGCAGTAGTAGGAGTAGTAGGAGTAGGGGTAGTAGGCAGTAGTAGTGGTAGTAGTAGTAGTAGTAGTAGGAGTAGTAACAGCAGCAGTAGTAATAGTTGAGTAGTAGTAGTAGCAGCAGTAGTAGTAGCAGCAGCAGCAGTAGTAGTAGTAGTAGTAGTAGTAGTAGTAGTAGTAGTAGTAGTAGTAGTAGTAACAGTAGTAGTAGTAGTAGTAGTAGTAGTAGTAGTAGTAATAGTTGAAGTAGAAATAGCAGAACTAATAGACACAGTAGCTATAGTGGTAGTACCGATTGTACTAGTAGTTGTAGCAGTAGAGGTAACAGTAGTCGTAGTAACCATAGTAGTGGCAGTGGTTGTTACTAGGTTTCATGAACAGGGGCTCATGGTGTTGTAGCATCGATACCAAATCTACTATTTATCAAAGGGAGAGGAACTTCCCTTTACATCTATACTATTCACGACAGTCATTAACTCCTTTTCATTTTCAAAATTAAGACCAAAGATGAGCAAATTTATCATATGTTTTAATAAAAATGTGAACATTTTTGGTCCAGGGCAGTACGTTTAAAGGGCTAAAAACCTCATTTATAAATAGTTTTCATGTTTTTTGTACTATTACTGATAAAATCTCAAATTCGATACTTTTGACCCAATCTTTGAAATTCAGATGCCATCCCCCTCTCCCCCCCGCCCCTTTAATATACGTACCATCATTATTATCATTTCAACTAACTGCTGACTCTAAGTTCTAATAAGTTCTAATAAGTTCTAATAAGTTCTAATAAGTTCTAATAGTTATAATAAGTTCTAATAAGTTCTAATAAGTTCTAATAAGTTCTAATAAGTTCTAATAAGTTCTAATAGTTATAACACCTCGGAATTTTTTTTAAAAGTTAGTAAAGCAAATAAGCCACACTGCCAACTGAGCGTAGGGCAAGCAAACACAACGTCCTCATTTCCTCTGAGCACACGGCAGACCAATGTGGTAGTAACTTGCCCTTGCTGACCACGGCGACTTTAAGTCCAGTAGTTTGGATAGACCTATGTTATATCTACCGGAACCATTTCGTTCCCGGATCGATAATAGGGCCAGAAAATGTGCGGACTCTAGGAAATATAACTCAGGTCTCCCGAGTGGTGGTCAGACGCTCTACTAACTGAGCTACTAACTAACTGGCGCATCTTTAAGT
>JAXRKP010000021.1:478445-510945 GCA_037039925.1 Doris montereyensis
ATTGTTCTACTATGTCAAGTTTTGTTTTGCTGGGGGTTTTTTTGTAGAAAATTCAGGATTTAGTCACTTTTCGTCTCAGAAATATATTTTGTGTGTGTGTTATGTCTACCGCTAATTACAACTCATGAATCACATTTAATTTTATTCAAAATAGCAACAAATGGCGTGCCTTTTCATATTTACATTTCTATTTTGTTTTTAGAAAGACAAAAACTTTAAAGTGAAAATTTATCAAAATGAGGGGACTCGTGGACACAGAAATGGAACATTTAATTGTAAACTAGGGTAGAGTGAAAGACATGACAAAAGAGTTGTAGACTGAAAGACATGGAGAGAGTACTGAAAGACATGACAAAAGAGTTGTAGAGTGTACTGAAAGACATGACAGAAGAGTTGTAGAGTGTACTGAAAGACATGACAGAAGAGTTGTAGAGAGTACTGAAACACATGACAGAAGAGTTGGAGAGAGTACTGAAAAGATATGACAGAAGAGTTGGAGAAAGTACTGAAACTGACAGAAGAGTTGGAGAAAGACTGAAAACATATGACAGAAGAGTTGGAGAGAGTACTGAAAACATGACAGAAGAGTTGGAGAGAGTACTGAAAAGAAATGACAGAAGAGTTGGAGAAAGTACTGAAAACATATGACAGAAGAGTTGGAGAAAGTACTGAAAATACATGACAGAAGAGTTGGAGAGAGTACTGAAAAGACATGACAGAAGAGTTAGAGAGAGTACTGAAAAGACATGACAGAAGAGTTAGAGAGAGTACTGAAAAGACATGACAGAAGAGTTGGAGAGAGTACTGAAAAGACATGACAGAAGAGTTGAGAGAGAGTACTGAAAGACATGACAGAAGAGTTGAGAGAGTACTGAAAGACATGACAGAAGAGTTGGAGAGAGACTGAAAGACATGACAGAAGAGTTAGAAAGAGACTGAAAGACATGACAGTTGAGAGAGGGAGTACTGAAAAGACATGACAGAAGAGTTAGAGAGAGTACTGAAAAGACATGACAGAAGAGTTAGAGAGAGTACTGAAAGACATGACAGAGAAGAGTACTGAAAAGACATGACAGACGAGCTAGAGAGAGTACTGAAAAGACATGACAGAAGAGTTGGAGAGAGTACTGAAAAGACATGACAGACGAGCTAGAGAGAGTACTGAAAAGACATGACAGAAGAGTTGGAGAGAGTACTGAAAAGACATGACAGAAGAGTTAGAAAGAGTACTGAAAGACATGACAGAAGAGTTGGAGAGAGAGTACTGAAAAGACATGACAGAAGAGTTGGAGAGAGTACTGAAAAGACATGACAGAAGAGTTGGAGAGAGTACTGAAAGACATGACAGAAGAGTTGGAGAGAGTACTGAAAGACTGACAAAAAGAGTTGGAGAGAGTACTGAAAGACATGACAGAAGAGTTGGAGAGAGTACTGAAAAGACATGACAGAAGAGTTGGAGAGAGTACTGAAAGACATGACAGAAGAGTTGGAGAGAGTACTGAAAGACATGACTGAAAAGACATGACAGAAGAAGGGGTAAAAACCTGCGTCAGACTAGTAGCGCCCTGGCCAGTAGGAGATTGTCATCACCTGTACGCTTCACACTATAGAAACCGGGATAAGCTCCGGATTTATGGGCCGCAACGGCCTCGAAGGAACATTTCAGAAATAACAAAACGTCTGCCGATTGCTGGCCTTTCTGGCGAAGTGCAATCGTAGTTTTGAGAACTCGGAATGGCGTGCTTGGGACTTTCACCACGATCTCTTTGGGTCTTTGCTGTTGACTTACGGCTTTGTGTTTAGAAGGGGAACAAAATTACAGTTAAACCTCACATAGATCTACGTACTTTCTAAAAGGTAAAATATAGACTTACAGACTCAATGCTAAAAAAAAAAATTTTTTAATTTTAAAACTCGAACTAAATACGTTTTCTACGTGTTGGTAGTTAAGGCCCTGTGAATTCCCTACGAGGAACTGCTCCTAGCAGGGTATTATGATCATCTTCATAAACTTCAGGGAGGGGGAGGGGGGGGGAAGGAGATGGAGGGGGAGTAAAAACCTGCGTCAGACTAGTAGCGCCCTGGCCAGGCTGTGATTGTCATCAACTGTACGCTTCCCACTACAGAAACCGGGATAAGCTCCGGGACTTTTCAGATATAATAAAACGTGTAAACGTCAGCCTTAGTTTCGACACTACACTGCGTACGTCGTTATCGCTTTACCCACAACCACATCACGCGTTGTCTCCTTATCATAATAGGACTGATAATAGCGGTTAACACACCACCGCCCGACCGTGGTAAGACTAAGACACAGACTTTCCCAACTCTCTATGTTCAAGTCCAAGCGTTACAACCCCTCCCCCCTCTTCCCCCTCTCCCCCACACACACACACACACACACACACACGCACAAACACACACAATGTACACACGATTTAGATAGAAGAGAGGATGTCACACTCACACGCTCACACATTCTACCCTACTTTGACAAGCTACATAGTACCCGATATTGAAAAAAGGGTGGGGAATTACGTTGTTGGACAGGTGTGTGTGTGTGTGTGTGTGTGTGTGTGTGTCTGTGTGTGTGTGTGTGTGTGACACGTATGTTTAAAGAAGGTGGGAAAGCACGTCATCGTCAGAGATAAAAAATATATTGTAAGTCAACATCAAGGTAGATTGCTCGAGTTCCTGTCTAAATTTCTTATCATATCCTTTATGGTTTACACACCTTTAAAAGTCCTATGTGACAACATAAATAGAAACTTATCTGAGAAAATACCAGCTAACATAAATAGAAACTAATCTGAAAAATACCAGCTAACATAAATAGAAACTAATCTGAGAAAAATACCAGCTAACATAAATAGAAACTAATCTGAGAAAAATACCAGCTAACATAAATAGAAACTAATCTGAGAAAAATACCAGCTAACATAAATAGAAACTAATCGGAGAAAAATACCAGCTAACATAAATAGAAACTAATCTGAGAAAAATACCAGCTAACATAAATAGAAACTAATCTGAGAAAAATACCAGCTAACATAAATAGAAATTAATCTGAGAAAAATACCAGCTAACATAAATAGAAACTAATCTGAGAAAAATACCAGCTAACATAAATAAGAAACTAATCTGAGAAAAATACCAGCTAACATAAATAGAAATTAATCTGAGAAAAATACCAGCTAACATAAATAGAAACTAATCTGAGAAAAATACCAGCTAACATAAATAGAAACTAATCTGAGAAAAATACCAGCTAACATAAATAGAAACTAATCTAAGAAAAATACCAGCTAACATAAATAGAAACTAATCTGAGAAAAATACCAGCTAACTAGAAACTAACATAAATAGAAACTAATCTGAGAAAAATACCAGCTAACATAAATAGAAACTAATCTAAGAAAAATACCAGCTAACATAAATAGAAACTAATCTAAGAAAAATAGAAACTAATCAGCTAACATAAATAGAAACTAATCTGAGAAAAATACCAGCTAACATAAATAGAAACTAATCTGAGAAAAAATACCAGCTAACATAAATAGAAACTAATCTGAGAAAAATACCAGCTAACATAAATAGAAACTAATCTGAGAAAAATACCAGCTAACATAAATAGAAACTAATGAGAAAAATACCAGCTAACATAAATAGAAACTAATCTGAGTTCACCAGCTAACATAAATAGAAACTAATCTGAGAAAAATACCAGCTAACATAAATAGAAATTAATCTAGAAAAATACCACTAACATAAATAGAAACTAATCTGAGAAAAATACCAGCTAACATAAATAGAAACTAATCTGAGAAAAATACCAGCTAACATAAATAGAAACTAATCTGAGAAAAATACCAGCTAACATAAATAGAAACTAATCTGAGAAAAATACCAGCTAACATAAATAGAAATTAATCTGAGAAAAATACCAGCTAACATAAATAGAAATTAATCTGAGAAAAATACCAGCTAACATAAATAGAAACTAATCTGAGAAAAATACCAGCTAACATAAATAGAAACTAATCTGAGCTAAAAAATACCAGCTAACATAAATAAGAAACTAATCTGAGAAAAATACCAGCTAACATAAATAGAAACTAATCTGAGAAAAATACCAGCTAACATAAATAGAAACTAATCTGAGAAAAATACCAGCTAACATAAATAGAAACTAATCTGAGAAAAATACCAGCTAACATAAATAGAAACTAATCTGAGAAAAATACCAGCTAACATAAATAGAAACTAATCTGAGAAAAATACCAGCTAACATAAATAGAAACTAATCAGAAAAATACCAAACATAAATAGAAACTAATCTGAGAAAAATACCAGCTAACATAAATAGAAACTAATCTGAGAAAAATACCAGCTAACATAAATAGAAACTAATATGAGAAAAATACCAGCTAACATAAATAGAAATTAATCTGAGAAAAATACCAGCTAACATAAATAGAAACTAATATGAGAAAAATACCAGCTAACATAAATAGAAACTTAATCTGAGAAAAATACCAGCTAACATAAATAGAAACTTATCTGAGAAAAATACCAGCTAACATAAATAGAAACTTATCTGAGAAAAATACCAGCTAACATAAAATAGAAACTTATCTGAGAAAAATACCAGCTAACATAAATAGAAACTTATCTGAGAAAAATACCAGCTAACATAAATAGAAACTAATCTGAGAAAAATACCAGCTAACATAAATAGAAACTTATCTGAGAAAAAATACCAGCTAACATAAATAGAAACTAATATGAGAAAAATACCAGCTAACATAAATAGAAACTAATATGAGAAAAAATACCAGCTAACATAGAAAATAGAAACTTATCTGAGAAAAATACGAGTTAAGTTCGGAGCAAATGATCATTGAAGAATATTTCAAATTGTATTGTTAAGCGCTGTGATGTTTCGGCGAAAGGTGCTACAAAAAATTGTTTCCACTATTACACTATTATTATTGTTTCTGGTCTATTAGATTTGCACATTTGTTTTGTTACTGCTGTTTCTGTTGCTCATTTGTTTTATTATTGTTGTGTCTGGCGCAGTACATCTGTTCATTTCTTGTGGGGGTGGGGGGGGGGGGGGGGGGGGGGGGGGGTTCTTTGTTAGTGTTGGAGACAATTGACCTCTTTTCCGCCTTTGTGTAATCTCTGAAATATTATGTTCAGACATGACTTGAGACTGAGTCTGACTTGCCTCCCTTGTCGTTGTCATAAAATGAAAACAAACAGGGCCTTGCGCCTGGCAAGCATGGCTTCCTCCCCTTGGATATAGAACGTGCCGTGGACGGTAATAAACAAGACAAAGACAGGCGACAAGCAGACGACAGAATTTAAACCGCCAAGGACAAAATTAGTTGCTACTTGCATGGGCGAAATTCATTATTCCAAAACTTAAATCATTTCCATCCCCCCGCCCCAGCCCCCTTCCATACGCACACAATTATACATTTATCCTTTCATTCCATCAATAATTGACGTCTGTTTTGTTTTATTTATTCACATGTTAATTTCTTTATATACTTAATTATTCAATCATTTATTTATATGCATTCATTTAGCCGGGCAGTGGACAGTAAGCACTTGTACGGGGAGTAGATGATCTCGCCCTCCACGAGTCTCCTGCTGCCTCGCAGGCGGGTCTTGGTTGACCAAAGGCTAAGGGAGTTAACCCTGACAGAAAATATCAACCTGCTGCCTCGCAGGCCGGTCTTGAATGACCAAAGGCTAAGGAGTTGACCCTGACAGAAAATATCAACCTGCTGCCTTGCAGGCTGGTCTTGAATGACTAAAGGCTAAGGAGTTAACCCTGACAGAAAATAATAAGGCCTGGTAGGGGGCCTCAAGGTGGCAGCCCCACCATCTACCTAGGGTACAGTGGGCTAATCCCCTGCTTATCCAAACCAAACAGATTCAGAGAAGTAAAAAGGAATATAACCGGCTTGATCTTTGGAACACGAACTTGGAAACGAACATGGACTGTGATTTTTGGAACATGGAACATTAGAGCAATAAATGGAAAAGTTAGAATTGGTTGAAGAAATGGAAAAATTCAAAGTAGATATTTTGGGCATTACAGAAACAAAGAAAAAAGGATAAGGAATAGAAAATGTAGGACCGAATCATATTTTTACTCTTCTCAGAAGTAGATGTCAAAGATCGAGCTAGAGCAGGAGTAGGCCTCTAGTGCATAAAAGGCATGAAAAGCTACTAGAAAAATGGAAATTTATAAGCCCTCGGCTATTAGAGGTAAATAGTAAACCAAAAGGACGAGAAATTAAATTATTAATAGCTTAATGGACCAAATGAAGATACCACTAAAGAAGAAAAAGATATCTTTTTGGACTTTAGACAGTAGAAATACAATAGAGTACAGGCAGCTGAAATGAAGTATCTAAGAAGAGTAGTAGGGAAAACTAAACAAGGGAAAAACAGAAACACAACTATAAGAGATCAAACCAAAGCAGATGGTATCAAAACTAAGATAGAAACAAATCAATTGAGATGGTTTGGGCATGTAAACAGAATGAATGACATTAGAATAGCTAAATCAGTATACAGTGCTAAAGCCCAAGGTAAAAGACCAAAGGCAGACCTCGGAGAAAGTGGGAAGAAGATATAAAAGAGGCATTGAAGCATAGAAATTTAACTTTTTTGGAAGGAAACAGAAAATGTCAGGACAGGGCATCCTGGAGAAAGACCATCTCGGGCATCTGAACCCATACACCGAAAGGTAGAAAGGAAACTGATAAAGAAAGAAAGAAAGAAAGAAAGAAAGAAAGAAAGAAAGAAAAAAGAAAGAAAGAAAGAAAGAAAGAGAGAAAGCATTCATTTAGCTATCTATAGTAAGTTGTTTCTTTTTTCTTTAAATGTAACAATTGCTTCACTAGGAGAGCATTATTGGAAAAAACTACAACAAGAAAGGGACACACTAATTCAATTCACGCACTGTAAATTGTGTGTGTATATATATATATATATATATATATATATATCAATTATATCCCTTGGATAATTGGATAGACCATATATATATATATATCCTCTAGCGAAGAGAAGAAAGTCCATCTTCCCTTCCCATATATATATATATATATATATATCAATTATATCCCTTGGATAATTGGACTAGACCAAAGCCATCGTATATCCTCTAGCGAACTTTAAGAAGAAAGTCCACCTCTTCCCTTCCCATAAGGATATAGATTTTGCTGATGATTTGGCACAAGAGAAAACATCACGACTAAGCTCTTTTGGTCAACAGATAGGTTTAAAAAAATAAACCTTAAAAAATCTGAACTAATGACATTAAACATACAAAATCCCTCTCCAATCCTCATCAATAACAATAGCATACAAACAACGAAGGAATTTACATGTATGTATTGTCACAAGTAGCGGAGGAGCTGACGAAGACATTAACAGACATCTAAACAAAGCAAGAAACTCCTTCAAACTACTTCAAAATGTATGGAAAACAAAAGAATATAATATTAAAACAAAACTAATTATCAACCAAAGATGTGTCCTATCAACTCTATCAACTTTACTATATGGATCTTAATGTTGGAGAATGACGGCCAGAGACATGAACAAATTATCCTCATTCCACACCAAATGTCTGCGAAAAATCCAAAATATATTTTGGCCAAACAAAATTTTAAACGAGATTCTTCTCCGAAAATGCAAAATAGACCACATGCAAGACATCCTGCTTAAAAGGAGATGGAGGTGGATAGGACATGTTTTAAGAAAAAAAAAAGGAGCATCACCAAGGCTGCCCATACATTGGACCCCTGAAGGAAAAGGAGACGTGGCAGGCCAAAGACAACTTGGAGAAGAACAGCAGAGAATGAGATTAAAGACTGGGGCGAAACCTGAAATTCCATAAAGACGCTTTTTGCCATGAAAAGAGAGAGATGGAAATCCTTCATTGCTGCGCTACATGCCAACTGGCATAATGGGCAGTACGTAAGTAAGTAAGTTTAAGTAAGTAAGTAAGTAAGTAAGTAAGTAAGTAAGTAAGTAAGTAAGTAAGTAAGTAAGGAAGGAAGTAAGTAAGTAAGTAAGTAAGTAAGTAAATAAATAAATAAATAAGTAAGTAAGTAAGTAAGTAAGTAAGTAAGTAAGTAAGTAAGCAAGTAAGTAAGTAAGTAAGTAAGTAAGTAAGTAAGTAAAGCCATCGTAGTTTCTTCAGTGCGCCTTGGATTTGACCTAGATCTGTTTAAGCTGATTGTCTCTCTAAAGTCTTACCACCCTACTACAAGCACCCTGTGCTGTGCGTTATCTCCAAGTAAACTGATAACATTGTTGACAACAGCAGTCACTATTGGGGGGGAAACGATGAAGACGAAAATAAATGACGGTATATAAGAAGACATCAGGTTTTTGGTTGTGTCATTGACATTTTACTCATCCACAACATGTGGTGATCTCAGGGTGAATAAAGAGGAAACAGCAAGATGAAAGGTAGGTGAAAGAGTGAAAGGAATGAAAGTAGCACCAACCGCCCAAAGTACAGGAGGAAGAAACGTGAACAAAGGTAAGCAGAAGAAACCCAAATGTTTGGTGGAGGTCAGAACAAACCCAATGTTTGGTGGAAGTCAGAACAAACCCAATGTTTGGTGGAGGTCAGAACAAACCCAATGTTTGGTGGAAGTCAGAACAAACCCAATGTTTGGTGGAAGTCAGAACAAACCCAATGTTTGGTGGAAGTCAGAACAAACCCAATGTTTGGTGGAAGTCAGAACAAACCCAATGTTTGGTGGAGGTCAGAAAAAACCCAATGCTTGGTGGAAGTCAGAAGAAACTCAAATGTTTGGTGGAAGTCAGAACAAACCCAATGTTTGGTGGAGGTCAGAACAAACCCAATGTTTGGTGGAAGTCAGAACAAACTCAATGTTTGGTGGAGGTCAGAACAAACCCAATGCTTGGTGGAAGTCAGAAGAAACTCAATGTTTTGTGGCAGTTAAAAGAAACTGCGAGTACAAGGTCAGCTGAAGAAAAATCATTCTAATAATTTAGTATTGTCGTCATGATCAAGACAAAGAAGAGGGACAAGAAGAAAAGAAGAAGAAGAAGAAGAAGAAGAAGAAGAAGAAGAAGAAGAAGAAGAAGAAGAAGAAGAAGAAGAAGAAGAAGAAGAAGAAGAAGAAGAAGAAGAAGAAGAAGAAGAAGAAGAAGAAGAAGAAGAAGAAGAAGAAGAAGAAGAAGAAGAAGAAGAAGAAGAAGAAGAAGTAATAAAAGAAGCACCAGAGAATTAAATGAGAATTTTTTAAAAAGAAAATACAGACAAAAAATAAACAGTTTCATGGTTTCATTATGTCGAGAGACAACAAACAAACAACAACAACGACACCGACAAAAACTCGTGGTTAATGCACGTAGTATCTACAAGTAAAAATCTATAATATTGCAGGCATTGAAATAGATTCCACGTTCATTTGTCACAAAGCTCTTCTGCTTTGCATAATCCGTGTCACGTGTGTGTGGCGTCTGACGGGCAGGCATTGGAACGCACACTCTCGCCATGACCTTTATTGCCCCCTAATAGTAATAGATCTGGCAAGGTGTTGAGATCGGGCTCGTAAAAACATTATGGCCCCATGACAGACTCCAAAGGCGTCCTACTACACTGGGACGTACAAAGAACGCCAAGAAATAGAACAAAGGTCACAGATAGAAGAAGCCTTAGAGTCGATTGGGGGGGGGGGGGGGGGTGTTTGTGAAAATAAAGAAGAAAAATAAAAATCACAGATAGAAGAAGCCTTAGATACAAAAAGTCGATGTCACACCTCTAACAACAATGATCTCTAATGAGGTATTTGTAAAATAAGAGAAAAACAAAGGTCACAGATAGAAGAAGCCTTAGAGTCGATGTCACAGTAATAACAATCTGTAGTGAGGTGTTTGTAAATATTAGAAGAAAAATAAAAATCACAGATAGAAGAAGCCTTAGAGTCGATGTCACACCTCCAACAACAATGATCTCTAGTGGGGTGTTTGTAAAATAAGAGAAAAACAAAAGTCACAGATAGAAGAAGCCTTAGAGTCGATGTCATACCTCTAGTAACAATGATCTCTAATGAGGCGTCTGTCAATGTGAAAGTATAAATGTGTCAGATAGAAGTTTTAGATTTGAATCTGATGTGACAGTGGCACATCTAAACATTGTTGTTTGGGATTTCGTTTTCACTGTTCATATAGGTATCGGATAAGCTCTAGCTATAGGGGCCGAAATGGCCTTGAACAAACTTTACTTTGCCTCAGACTGATAGCATCATAACGCAGTAGGGGTTTCGTGTGTATGCAGAATAATGTGTGATAGCATTAATAACAGCAACTTCAGCAGCAGCAGCAACATAGTAAGTCATAATAGCAGCAGCAACAGCAGAATACTGCGTTAGTAGTAGCCCTAGTAGTAATACATGTAGTACAGTGATCTCCGTCTGCTATCACACTGTTTTCAAGATATCGATTTTCTCTTTTAAAATGTACCCCCTAACATCTCACTCCAGTCCGGCTATCATCACACTTTTGGGACAGAGTCAAGACATACTTGATACTGATCACTGAAGCGACGCCACTCAACTGTTTCACAAGAAAGCGATGAAAATGATTTCCACGTAGAAGGATAAAAAAAAAAAAAAAAAAAAAGATTTGCCACGTGGACATGTGTGGCGTCGATGGCCGAGCGGTTAGGCTGCCGGGCTGGGGATCATGGGGTCCTGAGTTCGAATCCTAGCAAAGCCGAGTCCGACGTTGTGTTCCTTGGGAAAGACACTTTAACGCATTTACCCCAATCTACCCAGGTGCAAATGGGTACAAGCACTAGCTTGGGAGTAAAGAAAACAACCTGCGTCAGAATAGTGTCCTGGTCAGGAGGTGATTATTGTCACCTGTTCCATTTCACGCTATAGAAATCGGGATACGCTCGGGCTCCATGAGCCTTAAGGGCCTTGAAGGAACTTTTACATCGACATGATACATTATGTAACAACCTCTATGCCTGACTGAGCATGACAAACGGAACGTTCATCCTAGATGTATCACCCAGTTTATTGTTTCGTACCTAGGAAATCTCAGTATAGGTAGTTCCAGTTGCGTACCGTTCAATTGTTCAGTACACACGCGTTGACCAGTAGGCTCGCCCATGTTTGGTCACCCGTCCATCCTCCAACCCAATGCAGGTCATGTCATGTTCATGTTTGGTGGTTCCCATTATGTCATGTTTAATTTTAATGACAGGTTCGGCCCATGTTTGGTGGTTCTTCCATTCCCACGCATGTCATGTCTCCCTAATTTTAATGGTTGACAGGCTCGGCCCATGTTTGGTGGTTCTTCATTCCCACGCAGGTCATGTCTCCCTAATTTTAATGGTTAACAGGTTCGGCCAATGTTTGGTGGTTCTTCCATTCCCACGCATGTCATGTCTCCCTAATTTTAATGGTCGACCCAGTGATTGACAGGTTCGGCCCATGTTTGGTCAACCTTCCATCTCCCATGCCCACTCCGTAATTTTGTTGGTCTACAGAGTGATTGTGAAATATATACCCAAAATCACTCTGGCTAATGCCCCAGTCCGGCTAACAGCCCACATTTTTTATAGGGATGGGATGTTAGGCAGAGACAATGGTATATGTACTACATATATTGCAGTAGTAGTAGTAGTAGTAGTAGTAGTAGTAGTAGTAGTAGTAGTAGTAGCAGTAGTAGTAGTAGTAGTAGTAGTAGTAGTAGTAGTAGTAGTAGTAGTAGTAGTAGTAGTGGTAGTAGTAGTAGTAGTAGTAGTAGTAGTAGTAGTAGTAGTAGTAGTAGTAGTAGTAGTAGTAGTAGTAGTAGTAGTAGTAGTAGTAGTAGTAGTAGTACAATGTAGTAGCAGATGAGGTATGAATGAGTTTGATGGTCGCCGTTTCAATGGGTATCTTGTAGGTCAAACAACCCAGGCAAGACATTTTGTCAAGAAAAAGATAATCTCTTGACCATGAGTCACCTACATTACTTATTCTACATATATTGACTGTAATATTTTCTACACACATGGAAACATTTACACACTACTCACACGCGAAACCACATGATACCAACACACTGTGCACAACGCTTCTCTCCTCTCGCTTCTCTCGCTCTCGCTCTCTCTCTCTCTCTCTCTCTCTGTGTGTGTGTGTCCCTCATCTGCCTAAACTGTCAACCATAAAACGAAATTATGGCTTATAGACTGGCGCGGGAACCAAGCCTACAGAAACCCAAACTCGGGCTTTTATGTTCCAGTCCAAGGTAAATTGTGAAACTACTATTACTGCATACTACACGTGCCACGAAGAGTCGAGAAACCAAGTGGTGTGTACACGAAGTGTAAGCACTAAAGCGGACCGCTTGCAGAATGTAGTCAATGTCGTAAAATGGGTATTTCACGACATTCATCCCCCAATCCCCGAAAGGCCTATTATTATACTCAAACTACACGCCTCTCCTTTGTGAAAGGCTGCCTCTGTATCAGTGCTTTCATTACAGGATCGACTGCCCTGTAAAATAGCCAAGGGATCTTTAACGTGCACATAGTGTTGTGATCAGCACACGGGACCTCCTTTTTATCGCCCGTCCCCGGTGGGACTAGGTGTCGATCCACCTACCTGGACCAAGGGAAGAGGGATGGGGGGGGGGGGGGATTTTGCTCGAAAAAAATCGAGAAAATGTTTCAAACGTTGGCGGGTCTCGAACCCACAGCCTTTTGGTTGAGACGCCGACACCTTGCCCCTGGACAACCAAGTTCCCCGGCAAACACGTAAAGGAATAGATTAACAAACGAAAACAAGAGCTGCTCGCTATTATAAATGCTAAGTTGATAGGTGTTTTTGTTTGCTTGTTTGTTTGTTTGCTTCGTTGCGGTGATATCAGGGTCAATTAAGAGGGAAAAGCAAGATGAAAGGTAAGTGAAAGGAGGAAAGGAAAGAAGTAGGACCTACCAGAAGCAACTGTCAACCACATCTTTCATTTGTTATCATTGTTGAATTCCAAACGCAGCCAATGGCAGTATTTGTTAGGTATTCCGCATTTGTAGGAACTACTAGGCCTGATGATTTCCGAATACATACTACTAGGCTGATGATTTCCGAATACATACTACTAGGCTGATGATTTCCGAATACATACTACTAGGCTGATGATTTCCGAATACATACAACTAGGCTGATGATTTCCGAATACATACTACTAGGCTGATGATGATTTCCGAATACATACTACTAGGCTGATGATTTCCGAATACATACTACTAGGCTGATGTAACCCTCTCAACAACAACGACAACAACAACAGCATGAAACCAAAACAGCAACAGAAGAGAATAAAGAAACGAGTGTAGAAAAATGACATCTGACAAACAAAGAGAGCAAAAGACTCAAAAGAACTAAAAATCCGACGCCGTCAAACGGCAACCTGACCCTATTGATACCAGTATTCAAAGGCAGACTAGTCTTTCACCACGGCTCCCGAGGGAGTTGAAGCAACAGGCAGACGGTATGTGGTATGCGTGAAGAAAAGCGATTTCTGTCACTGTCACTCTTTACGGGCCAACGAAAGCAAATCGTGGTATATATTTTCATAAAAGCAAACCAGGTAATCTATTTAAATTGGTACACAAAGAGGAGGTGTCGTCTGCTCAGCCCCCGATATGTCAACGCTGTTTATTGAAGGGCCTGCAGACCAAGCCATGAATTTGAATCTAAACTAAATTTTAATAATACGCCACAATCAATCATTGCTCTTCGCTGGAATGAAGTCGTCAGTTGGTCAAAATGAATGCCCGTGTAACGCTCGTTCAGTCGATGGGGCGGCTTACAAAAAGGCTGCTTTGCGGCCTAGGATTACGATATTATTCTGATTGGGTGAAAATATGAAGTTTGGAAAATCTCCACCAATCAAAATGTTTAAATGCAGTGCATCATCGCAAGGTGCCTGCCCAATTGAACACTTGCTTGACAGACAGAAAACAATACGATAAAAAGAGGAAGAGGACACTCCTTGAGAAAGCCAAAGGACAACACCACCAGACAGTCACTCGACTGGAACCAGCCCTTCACAAGGAAAGAGAAAAGTGGGCAGACCAACAACAACAACAAAAAAGACATGGAGAAGATCTGTTAAAAGAGGAGGCCTGGGCAGCAGGTTGGTCATGGGCCGAGCTGAGACAAAATGGCACAAAACGTGCAGGGTGAGATGGAGAAGTATCGCCGCAGAGGGAGAGAGAGAGAGGGAGAGAGGGAGAGAGAGGGGGAGAGAGGGAAAGAGAGAGAGGGAGAGAGGGAGGGAGGGAGGGAGAGAGAGGGAGAGAGAGAGAGAGAGAGAGAGAGAGAGAGAGAGAGAGAGAGGGAGAGGAGAGTGAGAGAGAGAGAGAGAGAGAGAGAGAGAGAGAGAGAGAGAGGGAGAGAGAGAGAGGGAGAGAGAGAGATAGGAGAGAGAGAGAGGGAGAGAAGGAGACAGAGAAAGAAAGAAAGAAGAGAGAGAGAGAGAGAGAGAGAGAGAGAGAGAGAGAGAAGAGAGAGAGAGAGAGAGAGAGAGAGAGAGAGAGAGAGAGAGAGAGAGAGAGAGAGAGAGAGAGAGAGAGAGAGAGAGAGAGAGAGAGAGAGAGAGAAAGAGAGAGAGAGGGGGCAGAAAGACGGTTTCGTAACAACCTGGACAAAACAAACGAGAAAAAATCCAAAAAACACCATCAAACGCAAACCCAAAACACCATCAAACCCAACCCAAAAACACCATCAAACGCAAACCCAAAACACCATCAAACCCAAACCCAAAAACACCATCAAACCCAAACCCAAACCAAAACACCATCAAACCCACCCAAAAACACCATCAAACCCAAACCCAAAACACCATCAAACCCAAACAAAAAACACCATCAAACCCAAAACACCATCAAACCCAAACTCAAAACACCATCAAACCCAAACCCAAAAACACCATCAAACCCAAACCCAAAACACCATCAAACCCAAAACATCATCAAACCCAAACCCAAAAACACCATCAAACCCAAACCCAAAAACATCATCAAACCCAAACCCAAAAACACCGTCAAACCCAAATCCAAAAACACCATCAAACCCAAACCCAAAAACACCATCAAACCCAAAACACCATCAAACTCAACCCAAAAACACCATCAAACCCAAACCCAAAAAATATCATTAAACCCAAACCCAAAAACGCCATTAAACCCAAACCCAAAAACACCATCAAACCCAAACCCAAAAACACCATCAAACCCAAACCCAAAAACACCATCAAACCCAAAACACCATCAAACTCAACCCAAAAACACCATCAAACCCAAACCCAAAAACACCATCAAACCCAAACCCAAACCCAAAAACACCATCAAACCCAAACCGCGACAGCGCAGACATGGCTGACGACTGTGACAGTCAACAACCAGCAGACACTTGAAGAAAGTTTAGAAAGCCTTGTCTTGGCCACCTCCTTCATGACTCAAGCGACCCTCCACGCGGAGTTGTTGATACTGTCTGCTGTAACAGACCTCATGGATTCAAAATGATATCAATATCATCATTATTTTGTCCTAACTCTATACATTTGACGGTTTCGGAGGGAATAGAAAGATTTAAGAAAGAAATGTGAAAGAATGGAAGAAAGAAAAGAAGTAGGACCTACCCAGTAGCGCCCACCAAGGTTGTGGAGTTAAAATCAGATTCAGTATCATTCACAGTCGGCAAGTCAACTGACATGTCTCTTTTAATCAAAATTCAATCTATCTCTACGTTTCTCACACATTTCTCATTAATATAATATTATTTTATCCCAACTCCAGATATTATCTTTCCAGGTGAGAACATTCGAGTCTTTATTTTTTCCCCTTCTCCTCTTGTTTCTCCTCTCAAAACGGTTTTATGACGTCTAGAGTGGTGACGACAACATAATATTCACTCAAAACGGTTTTATGACGTCTAGAGTAGTGACGACAACATAATATTAACTCAAAACGGTTTCATGACGTCTAGAGTGATGACGACAACATAATATTAACTCAAAACGGTTTTATGACGTCTAGAGTAGTGACGACAACATAATATTAACTCAAAACGGTTTCATGACGTCTAGAGTAGTGACGACAACATAATATTAACTCAAAACGGTTTCATGACGTCTAGAGTAGTGACGACAATATTAACATTAACCCTGAACAGTCCGAGCCGATGGACGACCGACCTGTCCAACCATCGTTTGCCACAGTGCCACGTCCACTTACGTCACACACAAATCCGATGTCGAGGCCGAGGCTTTCCCTTGTCGTCAAGCCAAATATAACGTTAATCCTCAGCTTTGTAACAACGAAACTCCTAGTATCACATTGTGTGTTCCTATTCCTATTCACCAAATCAAATAGATTCTACGCCTACACTACACGAATGTTTTCTTGGCCCTTCCGGCTTATCCTCGTTTGTATTTAAAGTAAGATTTGCGTCGACTGCTTTTGACGACTCTGACCATTCATCGTGCCCTTGCCATACCACTACGTGTAGCGGCTTTGATTGGAAGTAGGCGGATGACAAGAACGTGGGCTTACTGATAGTTACATGTATTTATAATACAAGCATGTGTACATAGACACTTGGGGTGGGGTGGGGGGTAGCTGTATGGGCAGATTAGACGGGGTTTTCGGCACGTCAATTGGCGGCGTTTCAGTCCTGGGCAGTGCTGGGAGACCTGGCAATGCTGATGGCGTCACGCTGTTCAAGTGGAGAAAGTGAAATAAGAACTTAACGCAGTTCTACCCACCCCCCACCCCCCCCTCCACCCTCCTTGGTTTTAAGATCATCTCTATGTACTGTGATGTTGTTATCGCCATGAGCGTGAAAGCTAACGCATCTATGGGAAGGCATTCCCTAGATCTTGTAAGTATCCTAGTGCGGATAGCGAAGGGACGCAACGCGACAGACACTATCAAACATGCTGTTACTGTTAACTATGTATTTAAAGATGGATAGCATCATATTATAATGTATAGTTGTCATTCACACATTAAAGGCATGTTCGTCGCACGGGGGAGACAACCAGTACTGTATCTGACTGTTACTGCTAGTGTTAGGCGCTATTATTATTATTAACTATCTTCAACATGATATTGTCCCGCCTATTACAGCCGGGTATTCATTCACAACCAGAGTGGAGAGGACTCAGGATACGACGTCATTTCACGTGTGTGCACGTACGTGCGCGCGTGAGTGAACCTGTTGCTCGTGGGGCGGAGAGGATGGGTGGGTGGGTGGGGGGGCGGGATAACGTAACATCGCACAAAGAAAAAAGAAGCGTAAAAACCCAAAATGTAACAAACAAAATACAGACCAAGAAACCATAAATAAAATCGACATTAACAAAACACTTAAAATAAAAGTTTGTCAGCGACATCTTTTGAGAATTCCAACTCTACCAAACTCACTACCACTTGGTTTGTAAGCCACTCCAAAATGTGCCCATGACATGAGGCTTATCTGATCTGTTTGGAATCTACCCAATCCACCATTTGTGGTGATCTCAAGGTGAATTGAGGGGAGACAGCAATGAAATATTATAAGCGAAAGAGTGAGAGGAAAGAAGAAAGACCTATTAATATTATACTATATAAATATATTACACGCATTTCATTGTTTACCCGGGTGATACCAAATACAATGTACATGTATATTGTACGATTATCAGATCGCGTCGGTATTATAGATACGGAGGTTACACAGGTAGGCGTGAACAGTATTATTATTCAATTTTTAAAATTATAAAACCTGTTAAAAATGGCGGTATAGGTGAATGAAAAGTCTACTCAAATATGGGAAAACAATGACATAAAAGTCTACTCAAATATGGGAAAACAATGACACAAAAGTCTACTCAAATATAGGGAAAACAATGACACAAAAATCTACTCAAATATAGGAAAACAATGACACAAAAGTCTACTCAAATATGGGAAAACAATGACACAAAAAGTCTACTCAAATATGGGAAAACAATGATACAAAAGTCTACTCAAATATGGGAAAACAATGACACAAAAGTCTACTCAAATATAGGAAAACATTGACACAAAAGTCTACTCAAATATGGGAAAACAATGACACAAAAGTCTATTCAAATATGGGAAAACAATGATTGAACAAACGTCTACTCAAGTATAGGAAAACAATGACATGAAAACGATCTTGGGATCAAATATGGGAAAACAATGATTGAACTAAACGTCACTTCAGGTAGAAAAATCGTTTAAATGAAAACGATCTTGGGATCATTTACAGACAATATATGGTTACTCTTAGTGGCCTGACAACAGAGCCTTTGGCGAACAAAGAACGACCAACTCATAATTAAGTATATATATATATATATATATATCATGTAATACATGTACATATGACATAGATGTAAGAGAACTAGAAGGGGGAAAAGTAGGATCTACCAGTCTCGCCCACCAATCACCCACGGGGGAAAAAAAGTTTTTTTGAAGAAAGACAACGGCCATTAATGTGAGGCGTTGTAGCCAAACCGTAGTGTTGTGACCTTGTAATCACAATGACACTGGTTCAAATCCAACTTCTGGCACAGGTGGGATTTTTTCCCCAACCTTGTACTTTTTGAAAAGGTACTTCGCTCTACTTTCCTGACTTGACTCAGCTGTGAATGAGCATCCAGCTATAGGTAGAGGAAGATATTGTCAGAGTGTTAATACGAAAAGTCTAACAGGCTTACAGTGTAGACAGTGTAGTACTATATGTATGCTCCCCGAAAGTCGAGAAGGACTTTGATGAATGACATGGCCTGCTGGGGGATAAATAAATGACGTAAAGTAGGTCAGCCTGCACTTGTGCGTGGATACGGACTGTAAATCCATCTTTATCTTTTCTTTTCTTTTTTAATTAATCATAAAAATCAAACACAACATTACTCACTCGACAAACTTTTTGATGTTAATTCCCCGTATGTAATTGACCACTGCATCGTGTCTGGATCCAAGGACGTCGTAGTTGACCGCCACCTCCTCCCGACTCGGGTTGCACACCTTCTCATAATCCACCGAGTCCGTCTGCGACTCCCGCACGTAAAATCCTACCAGAATCCCCAGAAGGAACGTCACAGACACCCCGAGAATGACCAGAGAGAACGTGCAGTTGCTGATGAACTTCCTCGGTTTCCTGTTGTCACCGGAGTGTTTGGACACGAGGCTGTTAGTGTCAGAGCCACGGAAACCGAAATCGGGTCGGCGCCGGGCGTCCAGGCCATTATTATAATATCTTCTGTCGTCCAAGTCGTTGCTGTTGTTGTTGCTGTTTCTGATGTAAGCATCGGGGACGTTTTCGTCGACGTTGACAGGGGTGTATTCGATATTATGCGCCATTTCTCCGACACTATGAGTTTGAATTTAAAACATTGCAAGCATACGCACTGTCAGGTGATATATACTTCAATATAATATGAAGCAAGAAGTATTACTTACACTGGAATAGTCTCTAATGTATGAAGGTTTAATAATACACATACATACACACATGATACGAATAATGCAATATATATATCATTTATCGCCGATGATTACACGTTACAATTTAGCTCTCTAGCTATAAATATAATATAAATATGATCAGGCTACTACAACTAGATGTACAATGCACCATCACTATTACTGACACTATCCACTACAACTACATTTGTTGTTACTGATACTAGGACACTACTACAAATGTACTACATATATATATACATGTAATACAGACTTACTGCTGCTGGCATTACTCCTACTAGTGTTACATGTGCATTGCACTACAACTAGATCTAGATATATATGAAGTACCTGTGACTCAGAAGTAGTAGTAGCAGCAGCCGCAGCAGTTGTTGTCATAAAAGAAGAGGGCACGATAGAAATAATAGCAGTGGGGGGGGGGGAGGGGAGAAGCGATAGTTGTGGCTGTGGTTATCGATTTCGTTTCCCAGCATCTAATATTAATGGAGTTTCTCTGGAACTGTTTGTATGTAGAACACAGGCAACACAGGTGTCACAAGAATTTACTTTATGTGTTGTGATGATAATAACATCAATAGTGATAATAACCATTTATAATAATAATAATAATAATAATAATATTAATAATAATAATAATAATGTAGAACAATAACATTAATAATAATAGTTTATAATAAAACAATTTAATATATACTAATAAGAACACTAACAAAAAAATTATAATTTGTACAAAAAATATATATATTATGTAATAAAATTATGTGCAAAAATAATATATAAATACAACTGCTGCAACTACTAGTAGCACACAAACTACTACTACGAACAGTACACAAACTACTACTACTACTACAACTACTACTACTACTACTACTACTACTACTACTACTACACAAACTAGTAATAAATATTATATATATATTTTATATATATATATATATATATATATATATATATATATATATATATACTACTACTACTACTAGTTCATATACTACTACTAGTACACGAATATATATTAATAACTACTACTATTACTACTAGTTCACAAACTACTACTACTAGTACACGAACTACTACTACACTAACTATGAATATACTATTAACTACTACTACTAGTACACTAACTACTACTATTAATTGAACTACTAGTACAAACCACTGTACATTACTACTACACAAGCTAAACTAGTACACTAATTTAATACACAAATTACTAATCTAGTACACTAACTACTACTACAAACTAGTACATTGACTATTACTAGATATAGTAAAAAACTACTACTACTAGATAATACACTAACTTCTAACTACTACTACCCTAGTACAAAAATTAACTAATATAGACTAATACACTAACTACTAAGTACAAAACTAGTACACTAATTACTACTATAACAACACAAACTACTACTACTAGATCTAGTACAAAACTACTACTACTAGATCTAGTACAAAACTACTACTACTAGATCTAGTACAAAACTACTACTACTTAGATCTAGTACAAAACTACTACTACTAGATATAGTACAAAACTATTACTACTAGATATAGTACAAAACTACTACTACTAGATCTAGTACAAAACTACTACTACTAGATATAGTACAAAACTACTACTACTAGATATAGTACAAAACTACTACTATATTACAACACAAACTATCAGTACTATAAAAACTACTACTACTCGTACACTAACTACTATATTACAACACAAACTATTACTACTAGTACAAAACTACAAACTACTACTCGTACACTAACTACTATATTACAACACAAACTAACTACTATATTACAACACAAACTATCTAGTACAAAACTACTACTGCTAGATATAGTAAAAAACTACTACTACTAGATATAGTACAAAATTACTACTACTAGATAAAAACTACTACTACTAGATATAGTACAAAACTACTACTCCTAGATCTAGAACAAAACACTAACTACTATATTACAACACAAACTATACAAAACTACTACTACTAGATATACAAAACTAACTACTATACTCGTACACTAATTACTATATTACAACACAAACTATCTACTCGTACACCAACTACTATATTACAACACAAAACTACTACTTGTACACTACTCTATACAACTAACTACTATATTACAACAAAACTACTAGAAACTACAAAACTACTACTAAAAACTACTACTAGATATAGTAAACTAACTACTATATTACTACTAGTACAAAAACTACTACTAGATCTAGTACAAAACTACTAGTACACCAACTACTATATTACAACACAAAACTACTACTACTCGTACACTAACTACTATATTACAACACAAACTATCAGTACTATAAAAACTACTACTACTCGTACACTAACTACTATATTACAACACAAACTATCAGTACTATAAAAACTACTACTACTCGTACACTAACTACTATATTACAACACAAACTATCAGTACTATAAAAACTACTACTACTCGTATACTAACTACTATATTACAACACAAACTATCAGTACTATAAAAACTACTACTACTCGTACACTGACTACTATATTACAACACAAACTATCAGTACTATAAAAACTACTACTACTACGTACACTACTATTATATTACAACACAAACTATCAGTACTATAAAAACTACTACTACTCGTACACTGACTACTATATTACAACACAAACTATCAGTACTATAAAAACTACTACTACTCGTACACTAACTACTATATTACAACACAAACTATCAGTACTATAAAAACTACTACTACTCGTACACTAACTACTATATTACAACACAAACTATCAGTACTATAAAAACTACTACTACTCGTACACTACGGACTACTATATTACAACACAAACTATCAGTACTATAAAAACTACTACTACTCGTACACTACTAGTCAAAGTACACTAACTACTACTACTCGTACACTAATCAGTACTACTACTAGTACACTAACTATAAAAACTACTAAGTACTACTAGTCTAGTACACCAACCATTACTAGCACACAACTACTACTAGTACACTATCTACTTACTACCATTATTACAACAACTGACTACTAGTACACTAACTACTTATAGCTCACTGACTTCTTACTACCATTACTGCAACAACTACTATAGTACAATATCTACTTACTACCATTATTGCAACAACTACTACTAGTACACTAACTACTTACTGCCATTACTGCAACTACTACTATAGTACACTATCTACTTACTACCATTATTGCAACAACTACCACTAGATCAAGTACACTAACTAGACTTACAGCCATTACTGCAACTACTACTAGCGCACTTACTACTTACTACCATTACTGCAACAACTACAACTATATTATATTGTCACCATCATCATTAATCTTGGCCCGCAATTAGTTCTCAAGAGAACATCTTAAATGATAAAACTTACCAGACACACACACACACACACAAACGATTTATAAGTTAACGAGTAATCCTGGAATACTTTTCAATAAAATCCAATGAATAATTTGTAATACCTACTTGTCGTTATCACATCACAATAGCGAGGTAAAAATCATCACACACATTATAATGTGTACTTTCACTGAATGACACAACACACCACCACCAGATTTGTAATTATACTTTTGACACCCTCTCGAAAGCTCTTGTCTCCCAAGTAATTTACCTGAAAAAGTTCAGAAAGCGACAATTTCAATTAGGCGTTCCATTGCCTTCGTCACAACTTAGATCTACAGCATTTAGAATCTCTCGAATCTCGAATCTACCTGGTTTGTTTAAACGAGTGGAGTGTCAAAACACCCCAGAGTAATAATACGATGTTCGGGTCGAAATGACTTGAGACTTGGAGTGACAGTGTTAGGCCAGTTTGAATGTCGAACGAATGTAAACGCGCCGAAAAGAATGCGATGATTATGGTGAAAGGACCGCACAGCAGCACACACACACACACACACACACACACACACGCCGTGCCTTCTGCCTGCACACTTTACGCAGAGATCACAAATACACACACGCATTATACATGTATTCACACACATACACACACACTACCATAAACACACTGTAAAGGGACCCAGAGGGCTTTAGCCCAAATTCTTTCTGACACACCTGTTCGTAGTTTCGTGTGACGCACTGGCGCGACACTGAGTTCTTTTTTTTTCTTTCTTTTTTATTTTTATCCTGGGACTCAATACTCAACGACTGATACTGCTGCTTGCTGTCGTTGACGGAGCGGGGGTGGAAAGTGAAAGGGTGGGGGTTGGGGTGGGGGATGGGGGAGACGGGTGAAAGGGGGGGGAGGAGGATAGTTTGAAAGAAAGAAAGACTTGTGATTTCAACTGAATGAAAAGGACGGCGGACAGGTATATAGCACCGCTGTTTCATCAGATCAGATCTAGCACTGACAGGGGTTAACAGCGATGACATAGGACCATAGATCTATATATATATATATTTATATATATATATATATATATATATATATATATAGAGAGAGAGAGAGAGAGAGAGAGAGAGAGAGAGAGAGAGAGAGAGAGAGAGAGAGAGAGAGAGAGAGAGAGAGAGAGAGAGAGAGAGAGAGAGATCTACTGCATAGGACATCTCAAGCATTGAGAACTAGAATGAGAAACGTTTCAATATTTAGAATTAAGATATAGATCTAGATCTAATGAATTATGTTTACTCTCGAATAATCTCAGAAACTTTTCTTTACACTGATTATTATAATAATATCTAATGTTATAATACAGCTCTGAGACCCTTTTGGTTTGAGGGGAGAGAGAGAGAGAGAGAGAGAGAGAGAGAGAGAGAGAGAGAGAGAGAGAGAGAGAGAGAGAGAGAGAGAGAGAGAGAGAGACAGACAGAGACAGAGACAGAGACAGACAGAGACAGAGACAGAGAGAGAGAGAGAGAGAGAGAGAGAGAGAGAGAGGGGGAAAGGGGAGAGAAGCCGAAGGAGAGAGCGAGGGAGAGGGGGAGAGAGAGAGAACGAGAGGGAAAGAGGGAGAGAAGCCGAAGGAGAGAGCGAGAGAGAGGTGGAGGGGGAGAGAGAGAAAAGAGAGGGGAAGAGGGAGAGAAACCGAAGGAGAGAGAGGGGGAGAGAGAGAGAGAGAGAGAGAGAGACGGGAGAAGACGGAGAGAGCGAGAGAGAGAGGGAGAGGACAGAGGGTAATTTAAGTTACTCACATCCACAATTAAGGTGATCTGGGGTGTTTTGGTAGGATTTTATTTTACAATTTTGTCCTGACTGCCTAGATCTAGTAAACAGTAAAGGGATTTTTTTAAAAATTTGATTTAATTTACCCACATCGACAACTAAGGTAATCTCGGGGTTTTTTAGTATGATTTTTAATTTTGCCCAGACTGCCCTGTAAACAACCAAGGGATCTTTAACGAACGCAGATTTTACGAGTAAAATCTCGAGAACATTTGTCAAGCGTTGGCGGGAATCGAGTCCACTACCTCTTTACAATGAGTCAACTCATGTCAGTACCGATACTGTCAAATACATGCATTACCTAAGTCAATCCGTTCACAAATATAAGACAGACCTTGTAATTACCTGGTATAGTTTATAATAATTAAGTTTCATTTTCTTGTCAAACGATCAATGTATGAACTTAAAACTCATCACTATCATCACTATCATCATCACCATCATGGCCATTATCATGACCATCATTATCATCATCATCATCATCATCATCATCATCATCATCATCATCATTATCACGACCATCATTATGACCATCATCATGACCATCATCATCATCATCATCATTATCACGACCACCATCATGACCATCAACATGACAATCATCATCATCATTATCACGACCATCATCATGACCATCATCATTATCATTATGACGACCATCATCATGACCATCATCATCAATATTATCACGACCATCATCATGACTATCATCATCATTACTATCACGACCATCATCATCATCATCATCACGACCATCATCACTATCATTATCACGACCATCATCATGACCATCATCATCATCACTATCACGACCATCATCATCATCATTATCACGACCATCATCATCGTTATCATGACCATCACCATGACCATCATCATCATAATCATTATCACGACCATCATCATGACCATCATCATTATCATTATCACGACCATCATCATGACCATCATCATCATCATCATCATTATCACGACCATCGTCATGACCATCATCATTATCATCATCATCATCATTATCACGACCATCATCATGACCATCATCATGACCATCATCATCATCATTATCACTACCATCATCATGATCATCATCATTATCATTATCACGACCATCATCATGGCCATCATCATCATTATTATCACGACCATCATCATGGCCATCATCATCATCACTATCACGACCATCATCATCATCATTATCACGACCATCATCACCATCATTATCACGACCATCATCATGACCATCATCATCATCACTATCACGACCATCATCATCATCATTATCACGACCGTCATCATCGTTATCATGACCATCACCATGACCATCATCATCATCATCATTATCACGACCATCATCATGACCATCACCATCATCATTATCACGACCATCACCATGACCACCATCATCATCCTTATCACGACCATCATCATGACCATCATCATCATCATTATCACGACCATTACCATGACCACCATCATCATCATTATCATCATGACCATCATAGTCATCATTATCACGACCATCATCATGACCATCATCATGACCATCATCATCATCTTTATCACGACCATCATCATTATCATCATGACCATCACCATGACCATCATCATGACCATCATCATGACCATCAACATTACCATCATGACCATCATCATCATGACCATCATCACGACCATCATCTTGACTATCATCATCATCATTATCACGACCATCGTCATGACCATCATTATCATCATCATTATCACGACCATCAGCATGACCATCATTATGACCACCATCATCATGACCATCATCCTGATCATTATCATGACCATCATCATCATCATCTTTATCTCGACCATCATCATGACCATCATTACGACCATCCTCATGACCATCATCATGACCATCATCACGACCATCATCATGACCATCATCATCACGATCATTATCATTATCCTCATGACCATCATCATTATCATCATGCCCATCATCATGACAATCATCATCATCATTATCACGACCATCATCATGACCATCATTATCATCGTTATCACGACCATCATCATGACCATCATCATCATCACCATCATCATGACCATCATCATAACCATCATCATCCTCACCATCATTATCACCAATCATCATGACCATCATCATGACCATCACCATCACCATTATCACGACCATCATCATCATCATCATCATCATCATCATCGTCATCATCGCGATATTGTATAATCAGAACGACGACCTGGTTATTGTGTGTGTGTTCTAACACCCGATGGTAATGCATCAATACAATATACGATGCCACGTAAACTGCGGGCGTTTGAGTCCTGGCGTGGACGAGTATATTGTAGCGAGACTCTCTTTTCCTCTGTTATTCAGTGATTAGTTTGAGACACTGCATACGAATGGATAAATGATAACATGCGATGTGTTTATAATGAAGGAAATTATGACATTAGATAATATTAAAACCACATAGGAACAAAGACGAGACAAACACAAGGAATAGAGAGAAAAAAGTCTTGGCAATCATGGGGATTGAACCTGTGACATCTACGTCGGCACTTATCGCCTCGCCATGAAAAGGAAGCGTGCTACCACCAACCGAGCTATCTACACTCCTTGAATAATAATTATGTGCTTACAAAACAAATGATAATGAAATTAAGCTGCCTTTAGACTCTAACTGCGTACTATCGTAGCATTGTAGTTAGACGAAATTTAAAATCATAGGTTAGCACCGCTTTCCTTATGTCATAATCATGAATCTACACTGACATTACGAAACTGTAAGAGCCAAATAAGAAATACACAGGAAAAAACAACAGTATAATAAAAATAATAAAATCTTTATTGTCAATACAAGGCCATTTTCGTTTGACACAGTGCTTTTGAAATCGGAAACATGGGATATATATATATTTGCGGACTTAACGACATTCCGTTCTCATCTAGTCAGAATAGTCTCGAACCGTTGGACAGGTAATGCTCAAATTTTAACTCCACTTTTGTATATTACCTGTGCATGTTTTAGGCATATTTCTAATTTGAAAAACGATTTCTTTCTTTAAACGATATTTTACACAAGTAATTCATTTGCGATTGCTGCCGAACCCCACACTTTTCGGCTACCCACACCCACACAGCCCGCGAAAGTTGGGCCGCCATTGACCCATCCATGCCCATTGTCCCCAGTCTACCGCTGAACAGATCATGCTCAAATTTTGACCTAGATCTAGATCTCTTTTCTCTTTTTTTCAACATGTCAATCTCTAGGCCTGGTAGTTAGTGAACAGTACAGGGTGTGTCCGGCTATGGAAGTCCCCCCCACCCTCTTATCTAGCTCCATATTAAATCTAAAATCGACTCTAGATCTACTTAATCTTTTTTGGCCGAGGTTAGCTTCGAAGTAGAATAATAACTTGCTCATTGAATGAGATGTCAGCATTTTTATGCGTACATCGTCACATACAATTTTATTAATACTCTGCTCATTGAGTGGGAGGTCAACTTGTATATATATATATATATATATATATATATATATATATATATATATATATATATATATATATATATATATATATATATATATATATATATATATTTATTTACATTGAAAATTGGAAACTGTATGTGCTTCGAAAGATAAATAAAGTCAAAATTACGTATTTATACATTTATACCAAACATGCGGACTCTTATAATATGCAAGCAAACACATAGAATACGCAGGTAGTGATAATGATAATGATGATATTGATGATGATGATGATGATGATGATGATGATGATGATGATGAAATGCAAATACAACGGGTGTGCGTAAACGATTAAATAGTTGCAGTTACTATTGCACCGGTTGTGTTGATAAACCCCATGTGTGCCCAAAAAACTTGCCCTAGGGCATTCCATACGTAGTAGATCTCAAGGAGTTCAGGGATGGGGGGGGGTGGGGGTTAACATCTCATAACTTTTGCTGGAGTAGGATTTCTCATCATCATAAAGCTGGGTCTCTTGACTGCAGTGAACCCAGAAACCACTGTATTGGTTACATGTGATATCAAGTACGATTCTTTAGTGTTTTCTTTATAATTGTGTGAGCAATACGCATTCGTATATCAATCACAAAAAACTGTCATGACTTTCACAAACATTGGAATATTATTGCTATGCACTTGGAGTATAACATATTGGATACTTGCTCCATTTTTTGTTGCCAAGTTTAGGTGAGTGAAAAACAAAATCGAAAGAAAAAATGTACCTCAAACTAAGCATCAACAGTTAACACCCCGAATGCGTGTAATGTTATTCAAATTGTCACTTTTTGTTTCTTTATCTGTATTTTATGTTTATTTTCCTTGCATTTGATAAATATAAATATATACAATTTGAATTTGAAAATACTAGGAAGCTAATTTGTAAGTGACGCATCACGCTAAAACTTTGACAGAAAAATATTTACGTCTTGACCCCCCCCCCCCCCCCCACCCCCCCGCCCCAACGAAAGGGCTACAAAAACAATGACATGTATCAACAAAAAGTGTGGGGCCCTCATGTCACTAGTGTCAGCTTAGCGTCTGAAACGCCGTCTCTCATCGCTGGCATTTTGGCACCTGAGCTGGGTCGTCTGTCTCTGTTTACCCTCTCAAAACAGTCTCTCTCGTTACCCCTGTGCCCAAGGTGTGTGTGTGTGTGTGTGTGTGGGGGGGGGGGGTTCTCTCTGTTTATTCCTTGGATTTATCTCGTCTTTGCCCATAAGACCCATAAGAGACTTACTTGAACATAATTTACATTTCATTGACATTTTTTATGTCTTGTTATTGTCACTGTAAAGCGTCCAAAGGTTAATTTAGTATTGATGATGATAACTATAGAAATGTACTTCATTATTATTATTATTATTATTATTATTATTATTATTATTATTATTATTATTATTATTATTATTATTATTATTATTATTATTATTATTATTATTATTATTACTATTATTATTATTATTGTTATTGTTATTGTTTTGTTATTGTTATTGTTATTGTTTTAATTGTTATTATTATTATCATTTTTATTATTATAAATGATTATTATCACTATTGATGTTATTATCACCATACTAACATAAAGTAAATTCTTGTAACACCTGCGTTGCCTGTGTTCTACACACAAACAATTCAGAGAATACATACAAGCATGCCCGTAAATAATGTTGGATTACGATTTCTCATCATCATAAAGCTGGGTCTCTTGACTGCAGTGAACCCAGAAACCACTGTATCGGTTACAGGTGATATCAAGTACGATTATTAGATCAAATTAGTACTTGATACTGATGTTACGCGGGCTTTTTATTGTAAGGGTCGGAAATTTAAAAAGTAGATTTAGTAACATTTTCACCAATTACAATCCCCTCAGAACGTATGAAACAAGGAGTAAAGATCAATTAGTAAGAGTATCAAGTAATCCAGAGGAGACACTGAAGAAGTAGATATATCAATGGAAGAAATCCAAACAGCTATCAAAAAAGTGAAATTAGGAAAAGCCCCAGGAGCAGATCAAGTTTATCCAGAAATGATTAAAAACCAAGGGAGAGAGACAGACAAACTACTACATGCAATATGCCAACAAGCATGGAAGTCCAAACGGGTGCCAGACGACTGGAAAAAGGAACGGTAGTACCAATACATAAGAAAGGATCAACTATGGAATGCTCAAACTATAGAGGGATATCACTACTTAGCGTTCCAGGAAAACATATGTCAGGATACTGGAAATGAGACTAAGGAAAAGAGTAGAGGATCAGATTGAAGAACATCAGAGTGGATCTAGACTAGGAAGAAGTGTACACGACCAAATATTTACAATTAGACAAATAATAGAAAAATTCCTTGAGAGAAACATTGACTTGCACCTGTGTTTTATTGACTTAGAAAAGGCATTTGATACTGTAGGAGGGGCAAACTATGGCATTCATAATGTAGAGCAAAATTTAATAGAAGCCATCAAAAGTTTTTACAATAAACCAACATGTACAGTGAGAATAGCTGGAAACATATCTGCAGAATTTGATGTAGACATAGGAGTAAGACAGGGTTGTATCGTAAGTCCTCTTTTGTTTATCACATTTATGGATTCAGTCGCAAAGGCATCCTCAAAAATGAAGAAAATGAATGTAGGTATGGGGAAGCTCAAACCTGTAAATGTATCAATGCTTTCATTTGCCGATGATTTAGTTCTGTTTTTGGAAAATCAGAAAGTGACCTTCAGTCAAATATCAACATTATGAACAATGAACTAAAGAAAAGAGGAATGAGAGTAAATGCAAAGAAAACAAAAACAATACTAGTAACTAGGGAAGCTGAAACACAAAATCTTAAATTGGGCAGGAGTATTTAGAACAAGTTCAAAGCTACAATTACCTAGGAGTGATGATTAACTCAGAGGGAAAACTAAGAGAAGAAATCAGCCAGAGAATCAAAAAGGCAAGTGAAATATATAACCATCTAGGAAAGGCATTTGTAGGTAAGCAAGAATTGTCAACAAAACCAAAATGACAGTATACAATACAGTTTATTGTCCTACTCTCCTCTATGGCAGCGAAACTTGGACTTTAGACAGTAGAGAATACAGTAGAGTACAGGCAGCTGAAAGGAAATATCTAAGAAGAGTAGTAGGGAAAACTAAAAGAGACAAAATCAGAAACACAACAATAAGAGATCAAACCAAAGCAGATGGCATAAAAACTAAGATAGAAACAAATCAATTGAGATGGTTTGGGCATGTAAACAGAATGAATGACAATAGAATAGCTAAATCAGTATACAGAGCTAAAGCCCAAGGTAAACGACCAAAAGACAGACCTCAGAGAAAGTGGGAAGAAGATATAAAAGAGGCATTGAAACATAGAAATTTAACTTTTTTGGAAGGAAACAGAAAATACCAGGACAGGGCATCCTGGAAAAAGATCATCTCAGGCATTTGAACCCATACGCCGAAAGGTAGAATGGTAACTGATAAAAGAAAGAAATAAAGAAAGATTTAGTAACAATAAAAAGATTCGTGGATCGCAGTCAAAACAAATCTGTTTCCAATATATTAAAATACTGATTTGATGCAAGAGTTTAGTCACTAAAAACCTAAAGCAAGCTATTTGAAATCTACCTGTGAAATATGGAGTTTGTGGAAGCAGTGGTTCCTGAGTTTAGAGCGGTCAAAGTGTGAGATGTACCAGCCAGTAGACAATGATAATTATGATGACTCTTTTACCACAATCGTTTTTTTCTTTCAACGATGAACTACACGATAGATTGCCGAGTGCAGGCTGCTATCAAGTACCTGTACAGTATTCGATACTTAAGTTAGGTGAGCTTTTCATTGCCCATCTTATGACCGGAAGTGAAGGAATTAGTAACAATAACAATAAAAGAGTCCGTGGATCGCAGGCAAATCAATCGTTTTCCAATCAAGTAAAATTCTGACTTGACCCAAGAATTTATTCGATAAGAACCTAAAGCAAGCTATTTTAAATCTACCTGTGAAATATGGCGTTTGTGGGTGCAGTGGTTCCTGTGATTAGAGCGGTCAAAGTTTAAGATCTACAGTCTTATATATATATATATATATATATATATATATATATATATATATATATATATATATATATATATATATATATATATATATACACACACACACATGCCCGTAGACAATGATGATTATGATTAC
>JAXRKP010000021.1:515945-533445 GCA_037039925.1 Doris montereyensis
TCACTTCAGTACACATAAATATAGTTTTGTTTGTTTCTTACAATAACTAGATCTAACAAGAATCTGTTGTGGTCATATTTTGTCTGCTAGAGGGTGGTTGTACTGCTGTTATATGTAGCTAAAAAATAAAAGGGATACCCGAGTATGGTACTCCCTCCTCGTGGTTTGTCCTTTCATGCTGCATTCAGAGTTGAATGAAGGATAATCAGGAATATAGTCCAGATTTTCTAGATACACGGCATAATAATAATAATAATAATAATAATAATAATAAAATACATTTCTATAGCTCATCATCAACACTAGGTCAACCTAGAGCGGTTTGTGGTAGTTTGCCATTGCCTTCCACGCCACCTTTACTTTCACTGAGACTGAATTGACCAAGCTACTCATTTTGCTGCCGGGGTTGACTGGAGGTGCCAGAAGAAATTGCCCAGATTGGAGATTGAACTTAGTCCTCTTGTGGAGTAGTCAGATACTCTACCGCCTTAGCTACCAGCGCCTCTCTAGAATTTATATACATAAAACTGTACATCTCAAACTTTGACTGCTCAAAACTCAGGAACCACTGCTTCCACAACCTCCATATTCGACATGTAGATTTGAAATAGCCTGCTATAGGTTCTTAATGAATGAACCAGTGTTTTCATTAATTAGGAAAGATTGTTTTGCCTGTGATCCACGAAACTTTTTATTGTTACCAAATCTACTTTCTCGATTTCCGGTCATTGGAACAAAAAGCCAGCATAACTTCAATATCGAGTACTAATTTGATCTAATAATCGTACTTGATATCACTGGTAACAGATACAATGGTTTCTGAGTTAATTCAAGAGACCCAGCTTTAATAAAGCAAAATCATAATCCAACATTATTTACAGGCATGCTTGTAGTATATAAAAGCAATAAATGGATAACTTTCGCAAATGTCCCTTTGTTAGACAAATAAGTAGAGGCTAAACACAACGTTATACTTAGATCATAATTGAAAATGAAGAGGAGGTGAAGAATGATAAGGAAGACAGAAATGGATGGAACAATGAAAAATAAATTGATGTCAGAGAAAGGGCAGAAATGGAAAAAATGGGTGCAAGAAACAGTGAACAATTAAATGTGGATATGATATGAATACATAATATGTTGTAATGGCATATGCTTAAAAAAGAAGAGTAATGAATAAGAGAGAGGAGAATAAAAGCTGTGATTTGGAGTCTACCCTTAAGAATTCCTCATTTCATGTCTTAAGAAATCTACATTGGTCACTTTCTACACAATTGATTTCTTCTTTGATCTTTAGACATTTCAGCTCTTTTCCTTTCCTCATGATGCATTTAAGAATGAAACCATTTATATTAGAGCTAATTATTTTTCTATGTCTTTTTGATTTTTCAAGAAAATATATTTCACCCTGAGACATCCCCGTGAAACGTCTAAATCAAGTCCTAGATCTATGATCTAAATCAAGTCCTAGATCTATGATCTAAATCAAGTCCTAGATCTATGATCTAAATCAAGTCCTAGATCTACGTGTACCAATGTCTTTGATGGATTGATTTCCTTGAAGGAGCTCAATGATGTAGTCAGACTGTTTTTGTTTCTTATATTTATCAGGTTTGTATTTTGTATAATTATTATTATGTTCTTTTTCAAGCACTAATGAAATTGCTCTGTTTGAATAGTGGCCAAATGTTTCTCAAACACTTTTTTACCCCATGAAAACCGGTAGTAGCGACCTTAAAGAAACTTTAAACTTTTTAAAATCCAAATTGTTCCAAAGAATAACTGCTGTGGAGTACTGAAAATGTACAGGACCATGTTGTTTATGTGTATTAATATGAACAATCATTGTTTACTTTATTTTCATTCAGAATTGATAGATTTGTTTTTTTATAATTGTATCGTGATGACCGAATTGTGTCTTGTATTTTCTTTATACAGAATACAATCAGTATTCAAAATAATCTTTCTTTGTTTCTAACAATGTTACATGATTTATTTGTGCTAAATTCTTAATCGTTTCTATTGTCAGCTAAGGTTTCTTCACTTTTATCTATCCAATGAAAGGAAAATCCATTCTAATATGGAGTGTGAGAGTAGGGAATGATTTCATAGGCATTGAAAAGAAGATCCATTGAGTAGGAAATGATTCCATAAGGAAGATCCATTTTAATATGGAGTGTGAGAGTAGGGAATGATTTCATAGGCATCTAATGAAAGGAAGATCCATTTTAATATGGAGTGTGAGAGTAGGGAATGATTTCATAGGCATCTAATGAAAGGAAGATCCATTTTAATATGGAGTGTGAGAGTAGGGAATGATTTCATAGGCTCCAATGAAAGGAAAATCCATTTTAATATGGAGTGTGAGAGTAGGGAATGATTTCATAGTTATCAATGAAAGGAAGATCCAATGAAAGGAAATGATTTCATAGGCATCCAATGAAAGGAAAATCCATGGATGGTGTGAGAGTAGGGAATGATTTCATAGGCATCCAATGAAAGGAAAATCCATTTTAATATGGAGTGTGAGAGTAGGGAATGATTTCATAGGCATCCAATGAAAGGAAACTCCATTTTAATATGGAGTGTGAGAGTAAGGAATGATTTCATAGTTATCCAATGAAAGGAAGATCCATTTTAATATGGAGTGTGAGAGTAAGGAATGATTTCATTGGCATCCAATGAAAGGAAGATCCATTCTAATATGGAGTGTGAGAGTAGGGAATGATTTCATAGGCATTATGTTTATTGATGACTTGTAATGTTAGATCAGAGAGTATACTCCTTGGGGCTCTATATAGTGTTGAAATGGAAGTTGCATGAATTATTGTAAGAAACACTTTCATCAGGTGTAACGCGACAGGAAGAATGTGGACAAAGAAAACTGGAAAACAGAAGCCAAATATCTTTTTGTCGCCTAAGTGACGTGACCGTTTTAAGTCAAACTTTTGGCTCTTTTAGTTTATGATTATGAGGTTTTTTAAGATGTGCACCTTGTTAGATATGCTATAGATTCTGAAATATTGCCTAACCGAAGTCGTCAATACAAATGACAACCAGAAGTTTTGACTATCGTTGAATTGTAACGTATGGGTTAAGTGCTAAAGCGCTCATCACTATCATGTAAATTTTTATCTTTCTTGGTTTAGTTTTCTGCTCTTCTGTTTTATTTTGATGGTGTTATATTCAATATCAATTCAAGCCGTTCTTTCTTTCATCAATTTTGTACATTCCTATACTGTATGACCATCTCACACCTCCATTGTGACTACAGGTGTTGAGTGTCAAATTCATGTCACTATCAACTATCAATATGCATTTTTATCTTTATGCCCTTCCATTCCATTTTGATTGTTACACTCAATATCAATTTAAGCTGCTCTTTCTTCCACCGCTTTGGCGTGAAAAGAATAGGCAGCCTCCTTCTCATTTGACCCCCTTCCCCTTCCTCTCTTTTTTTCTCTCTGCCATACTCATGATAGATCTAGAGTATTGTTACTTTATTCTAGATCTACATTTATATTCTTCTAGATATTTTTCAGAGAGAGGGGGACAGCGAGAGAGGAGAATAGAGAGAAAGAGATATTGAGTCAGTGTGTGAGTCCTGTTCTGATGTCTGTAGCTTCTAGCTGAAATCCGACAACTGTTATCTATAAATATATCAATGGGTTATTATGGAAAGGAAAAATCAGAAACGTGTCATTGAATCCTCCTGTCTTTCTCTGAAGAGCTGCTAATAAATACAAAACACAGTCTTTTTTATATATCTTAGGTTAAGAGTTGACGCCTTGTAGCTGTAGAACTAAGTAAAATTTCTGTTTCCGCTGCAAATAACTGTACCATGGGTTTGTATGGTTCTTTTCCTTTCATGTCCTTTTCCTACAACCACTCCTGGGGTGTTTGATTTGATTTGATTTACCCGCATCCACAACTTAGGTCATCTCAGGATTTTTGGTAGGATTTTCAATTTTGCTTGGACTGCCCTGTAAACAGCCAAGGGATCTTGAACGTGCACAGTTGTTATCTGCACATGGGACCTCCTTTTTATTATCATCTGTTTCCGATGGGGCTAGATGTCGATCCACCCCACCTGGACCAGGGGGTTAAATTTTGCTTGAAAAGAATAGAGAAAATGTTTTCAACCGTTGGTGGGGTTCGAACCCACTACCTTTCGATTGAGAGGCTGGACACCTTGCCTCTGGACTACCAAGTCCCTCCACCGAGATGAGACATAAAGGTGAAGAATTAATTCATTCTTTTCTTTCTTTGATTTCCTCACCAGTCTCTTCTTTTTGTACCCATCTCAAATATCTGAATCTGAATAGTTCGTTGTAGAAACCAGTTATTGGTGTAATTACAACGGACAGTTTATAGACATCACAGTCTTTCTCTGAAAATTTCGATTGGTGTCGAGTTGATGGTATGACCATTGAGGTGATTCCAGTCCATAATGTAGTTGTTTGTAGGTAATGGTGGTATTTGTAGCAATTTGTGCTGTTTGTGACGTAGGGGCTCAATTATGCTATTCGTCATATGGTGTTCAAATTTTCGTGGTTTGATGATGCGTTTGGGACGTTTGGGATTAAGAATTTTCACTGGGGGAATTGATGGAGTCATTCTTTTGACAGTTTTGGACTTGAAGGCTAGTCTGAGCTGTTTTCTTTGATCTTTGAGGTCAGGAGGTTTTGATTCTGGAGCATTTGTGTAATGCAGCCTGGTGTTCTAGAGCTGTAATCTCCGGTGATAAAACAAACTCCCTGTCGCTGGATTCCCTCTAGCCTTTTGATGTCCTCTTCAAGGTATGGATCCCACACTGGCCCCATATTCCAACGTAGATCTCACAAGCGACACACATGCATGTCGCCTGCAGTCTATGGGACAATGTCTCAGATTTCTTCGAAGGAAGCCAATGGTGGAGCTTGCTTTTGTGTGATCTTTGTGATGTGGTTTCGCCATTTCAGATATTATTATTCCAAGATAGGGACTCTTCTTCACTTCTTCTAATATTGTGTTGTTTAGCTGGTATTTGTGACTATATTTCTTCTTTCTGCTCAAAATGTGGCATTTTTTGGCATTGAAGCGCATACCCCAATCGCTGGCCCATTTTTCTAGAGTGGAAACATTGTTTTGTCTTTTATCAGACTGTCTATAAGAAGTTGAAGACACATTACAAATTATTGAAATGAAAACATGATTACATTGCTACCAATCAGTATGTAAAAAACGTATTCAAGTATGTTGTCAAGGCTTTGAGTCCGTAAGTATGTGTTTACCTTGAAAAGTATGTTTTTGTGGGTAAACTGTAATTTTGTTTAAAGAAACTCAAAGTTAACACAGATACAGAGAGATGTGGTGGAAGTATGGAGATGTCGTTATAAATTCACAAAATTGTCATCAGACTTTGCCAGAAAGGGAAGCGATCAGAATTTTTTTGTTATACGTACCTTTAAGGGGTTCATTCAATGTTAAGTTGTCAATGTTTTGTGGAATACATGTATTACAGGGCGTCATACAAGTAAGAATTAATTTTTTACGTTTAGAGTCTGGGTTTTTTTATTCAAAAGGTTGGTATGGTAGCTATGTAATTAACTAAAAAGCAAAACGTTAAATGCTCTACTTGATAGAAATAAGATGAAAGTGATTTAAGTGACAAAAGACATTAATCTTATGACTGCATTTGTGGTATGAGATGGCAGAGTGGTTACTGTTCCCAAAAGGTACTGGGTTTGAGTCCCACTTCAGGCATCTCGTTTTTTCCTCGGGCAAGAAAATGTACCCTTTTTGCTCGCTTGAACAACATGGGTGATTTCTCGAATGATGGTATGCCGACCAGCTGCCGAACTAACCTGCGGACCGGATCTGGCTCGCGAGACCGTAATTTGGTGATCCTTGCTCTAGATTTATGGGATGTCGTAGTCTTGAAACAACTCGATTTACATTTTTACCCATCACAATCATAGTTTGAAGAATCTAATCGTCAGTGAGTTCTTTTTCCTGTCCTTTAAAAAAAAAAAAAAAAAATTGTTTCCATTTTCAGGCTGTTCGTGGTGCCCAGTTTCCATTACTTCCAGCTCATAGATGTGATTTCCAGATGAACTTTTGTAGATGTGATTTCCAGATGAATTTTTTTGTAGATGTGATTTCCAGATGAACTTTTGTAGACCTGATTATTGAGTATATGCCAGATGAACTTCAGTAGATGTGATATATGCCAGCTGAACTTCCGTAGAGATGTGATATGCCTGATGAACTTTCGGAAGATGTTATATGCCAGATGAACTTCAGTAAATGTGATATGTCAAATGAACATTCATAGATGCTGAATATGTCAGATGAATGCCACAGGAATTTTCATAGAGATGAGATATGCCTGATGAACTTTCATAAACATCTCATAAGAACATTCGTAGATGTGATTTGTGTTTTGCCAGTGCCAGATGACCATTCATAGATGTGATATGCCAGTGCCAGATGACCATTCGTAAATGTGATATGCCAGTGCCAGATGACCATTCGTAGATGTGATATGCCAGTGCCAGATGACCATTCATAGATGTGATATGCCAGTGCCAGATGACCATTCATAGATGTGATATGCCAGTGCCAGATGACCATTCGTAGATGTGATATGCCAGTGCCAGATGACCATTCGTAGATGTGATATGCCAGTGCCAGATGACCATTCGTAGATGTGATATGCCAGTGCCAGATGACCATTCGTAAATGTGATTTACCAGATGAACATTTGTATTCATAGATGTGATATGCCAGATGAGTTTTCATAGATACGATATGCTAGATAAACTCTTGTAAAATGTGATAGGCAACATAAATATTTGTAGAGGTGATGTGCCAGATGAACATTTGTAGAGGGCATCTGCCAGATGAACATTTGTAGATCTGATATGCCAGATGAACATTTTCATAGATCTGATATGCCAGATGAACATTTGTAGATCTGATATGCCAGATATACATTCGTTATTGTGATATGCTATCAACATTTTTCATAGATGTGATGTGTCAAATGAACATCAACTTGTAGATGTGACACATATACCAGATGAACTTTTGTAAATGTGATGTTGTCCCAGATGACTTTCTTGTGCCAAAAAAAATTCCTTTTGTGGGGAAAGTCACTACTATAAAGATCTACGTCCAACAACTATTCGATGAAACAACGAAAAACATCTGTGGTAAATGATTTCATACTTTATGGTTGTTGTTTTTATAATCCGTTGCTCAATAGATAATATATATATATGTAATATTTGTATATTTGAGTTATGGTGTTAAATAAGATGTGAGCACAAGCTCTTTGACCATAAGGTCAGTTGAAATAATTTCTCCATCATAATATTTAGAAACCGTCATAAAGTACATTTTTGCTTTGCAACAGGGTGATTTGTATTTTTGTTTAGCCTCAGCCCAAAATGTAACACTCATGTCCTCTATTTTTTAAATATTTTTTATTATCCAACAATATGTAGTGTATTTAAGAGATAAAGTTTAAAAGAAAAGAAAGATATTCTTTTAAAGCAGATTTTTATTCATTTCTTCATTTTATATCCACGCATCATTCATAAGTAAAGGTCACAACATCCAACCAGGGGGAAAGCTGGGGTAAGACAGTCTACACAAGCTATATGTTATTATATTCTTCCTGAAAATGGCCGACCTATATAATTTATCGCTCCTTCTGGATACCGCGTCCAAAGGCAGCGTGGGAGACTTGGTAAAGAAACTCCAAGGTGTTACTCTTAGCCATGAGGACAGTGTGAAACTTTTGTGTACAGCTGTCCGTCATGACCAAATTGAAAACGTTGAATTCCTTCTTGTGTCAAGGGGTTGACATCAACGCAAAAGATGAGAATGGAATGACAGCGTTGATAATTGCATGTGGTAAAGGCCACCTTAGATGTGTGGATTTGCTTCTACAGGCCGAAGGTGTCGACGTGAATGCTAAAGAAAACAATGGCTGCTCAGCATTGATGCTTGCGTGTTTAGTCAATCATCTCGGATGTGTGAGTCGACTTGTGAAAACCAGAGGCATCGATTGTAATGCGTTCGATATCAACGGTGCCACAGCACTGACCATTGCAAGCATGAACGGAAATGACGGCTGTGTGAGTCATCTTGTGGCGTCAGATGGCATCGATTTAAATATTCGTGGACCAAATGGTGCAACAGCACTCATGCTTGCAAGCATGTTTGGCCATTGTGGTGTTGTACAAATACTATCCAAAGTCAAAGGGGTCAACACAATAAATGCCAGGGATGCCCTTGGCACAACAGCTCTAATGATCGCCAGCGCCAAGGTCATGCGACGTGTGTGGATTGTCTTCTCCTTAGTGAAGGAATTGATTTGAACGCAAAAGGACGTGAATGGTCTCACAGCGTTAAGCCATGCTAGTATGAAAGGCAAGACAGAATGTCTGGTTCGCTTAACTCGAGAAACGTTGGTCAACATAAACATTCCCAACTATAATGAATTAACAGCCTTGATGCTTGCCTGTTATAACGGTCATTTTCAATGTGTGCGTAGTACTTACCCATTGTCGTGGAATTGATATCAATGCAAAATCTGGTTCAAGCTACGATTTTTCGACAGCATTGAGCATTGCATGCCTTGCTGGTCATGTTGGTTGCGTGAAGTTCTAGCCGGGTGCAAAGATATTGAATTGAACACAAGAAAAAGCAATGGTTTCACTCCCCTGATCATTGCCAGTGAAATGGGCCACGTTGATTGTGTCGACCGTCTTGTAAATAGTGAAGGTATTGACCTGAATGCCACAACATGTAAAGGAGCTTCAGCGCTTATGTTCGCCATTTGGAATGAACACACTGGTTGTGTGTCGCGTCTCTTGCAAGCCAAGGGCATTGATTTAAATATTAAGAGTCAGGACGGGCTGGACGGCACTGATGATAGCGTGCGCAAAGAATGATATAACCTCCATCGATAGGCTTGTGAAATTCAAGGGGATTGAAGTGAATGCTGAAAATTCAGATGGGGCAACAGCACTTGTAGTCGCATGCCAGAGTGGTAACGATGGCTGCGTACGTCATCTGGCTCAAGCAAAGGATATTGACATGAATGTCAAGGGCAAAGATGGTCAAACTGCGCTAATGATTGCTTCTGGCAAGGGGCTCTTTAAATGTGTTTATCAACTCTTGCAAAAGAAGAAGACATATATAAATATCCAAGACAACAGTAGCTCAACAGCGCTGATGATAGCAAGCCAACACAACTTTCCTAAAATCGTTTCTCTTTTGCTTCATTTGAAAAAAAAACTGACGTGAACATTACAAACGAGAAAGGAGAACAGCGCTATTGATTGCAGGTTTCAATGGCAATGATACCTGCGTCAAAGAGTTTCTTCAATCTCCAAATGCCAATTTGGAAGCAAGGGATAACAAGGGTATCACACCTTTGGTGTTAGCTTGTCGCAACGGCCACGATGATGTGGTGAGACAGCTTGTCCAAGACAAAAAAAGTCGCCTTGAATCTAGCCGACAACAGAGGATGGACTTCCTTGATGTATGCAATTGAAAACGGTGTCCGCCAGTGCTTTGACCACCTGCTCAATGCTGGGGCAGACATCGACGCACACGACAAAACCATATGACTGCCTTAATGTTGGCAAGCGTGTGTGGTCGCTTATATTGTGTCAAGCAGATTCTTCAACGCTCGAGTGAAGGAACGATAAACAGGCGAGGTTTCAAAGGCAAGACAGCGTTTATGTTTGCAGCTTCTGCGGGTCACGTTGCCATTGTGCGTCATCTCCTAGAGAGTGACAAGATCAATCTTGATATTAACGATAAAGACAGCTTTCAGATGACTGCGTTAATGATGGCATGCAAAAATGGCCACCACAATTGCGTGAAGTGTCTTGTTCAGAGGAAGGGAATCGACGTCAATGCTTCAGATAGACGTGGATGGACGGCTTTGATGTTGGCCAGCTATGGCAACCATGTGAAATGTTTGGACTGTCTTTTAAGGATTGAAGGAATTCAGGTGAATGTCAAAAATGCAAAGAGTATGACAGCTTTGGATATTGCACGCGAGAACCGTCAAGATAAATGTTGGAATCGCCTCGGAATGGCTGAGGGGATAGAAGGACAGTTCATCTATTCATTTGGGCCTACGCCAGGATATCAAGTGAGCATTGATGAAAAGGATGTTAATGCTAAAGATACCGACGGTTTTACAAAGTTGATGGTTGCCAGTCGAAAGGGGGATTTTGACGAATTGAAATCCCTTATCCAGCAGCCATATATTGATGTCAATGCCCAAAACAATGATAAGATGACTGCTTTAATGTTAGCATGTCAGCGCGGGTATTTCAAGTGCGTTGAAGCACTTCTTCAAGTGTCAAACTTGGAAGTGAATGTCAAGGACAAAAAAGGCTGGACTGTTCTTATGCATGCGAGCAAAAAATGGTCGGTTCCAATCCATTCAACTTTTACGTACGGCTGGTATTGATGTGAATTGGAGGAGAAGATTGGTGTCACGGCACTGATGCTTGCATGCTTGCATGGTCGTATCAAGTGTGTAAGTCTTCTTACTAACCATCCAGGTATAGATGTACACGTCAAAGATGGAAACGGATGGACTGCCTTGATGTATTCAACTGAGAACGGCTATTCACAATGCATTGACCTTCTTTGTCATGCCGACGTTGACAAAAATTCATGTGACGATAAAAAGATGACAGCTCTGAGCTTGGCTTGCTTACACGGTCAGGCAAAATGGGTTGAAAGCTTCCTGAAATTGGAAGCAGTTGATGTAAATACAAGAGATTCAATGCAGCAGTCTCCCCTTAACTAATGCAGCTCTTATGGGCCATGTTAAGTGTTTGGATTATCTTCTCAAGCATAGGGCAACACATGTGAATGCCGGCGATGACCGAGAGGACGGCACTAGTTGTCGCAAGCATGAATGGCCATGTTAAATGTGTGGAAAGCCTTCTTCGTGATGAGCGCATTGATGTTTATGCTAGCAACGGACAAGGCAGAGCGGCCCTCATTGTTGCCTGTGAGAGGGGCCATGCGAAGTGTATCCATTATATCGCTCAATTTGACAACCTGATTGTCAATGTTCCAGACGACCTAGGAAGAACGCCTTTGATATATGCTGGCGAGAGAGGCTTTTGAGAATTGTGAATCAACTTTTGAAAGTCGATGGAATAAAAGTGAATACTAAAGACGCTGCCGGGATGACGTCACTAATGTATGCTTCCATGGAGGGTCATTATGGATGTGTTAGAAGTCTTGCTGAGTTTGAAGGTGTTGATGTGAATGTCAGGAACATCAAGGGACATACAGCGTTGATGAATGCCATGAGACGTAGACATATTGAGTGTGTAAAAATCCTTCTTCAGCATCCTTCCGTTGATGTCAATATAAAGAACCAGGAAGGGGAAACAGCATTGATACATGCAGTCAACGCTGGTTTTGTGGCTTGCGTTGAGTTGCTTGTATTGGCAAAAGGGGTTGATGTAAACGGCAAAGACTCTGTTGGCTGGACACCACTGATATCTGCTATTCAAAAGGAGATTTAGCGTGTGTGCGTCATCTTGTGCGAGCAAAAGGAATCGATGTTAATATCAAGGACACTGCTGGTTGGGCGCCACTGGTTCTTGTCATTCAGAAGGGTAGCGTTGAAATGGTAGATCTTCTTCTTCAAATCAAAGGAATCGATGTGAATATACAAGATACTTCGTGGAGTACACCACTAATTCATGCAGTGTTGAAAGGTCACGGCAAGTGTGTGGATCGTCTTGTCAATTTTCCTGATATTGACTTGAACGTGACTGAGGTTCACGGCATGTCAGCGCTAATGTTAGCAAGCTATCATGGCAAAATCGGATGTCTCAATAGCCTTGTCAGCAAAGAGGGCATTCACGTGAATGCCAAACATCGTCTTAGTGGAAGAACTGCTTTGGTACTTGCGATCCAGAATGGTCATTTTGAATGCGTTGATCGTTTACTGCAAGTGAGTGGCATTGATGTGCATGTCATCGACAAAATCATGATGACGCCACTATTATGTGCTGTAAAACATGGCTACGATAAATGTGTGGCTGCTCTTGTTAAATTTATTAACCAATCAAATGCTAGCACATCGAGAGAGTTTGATTTGATGGCACTTATGTTGGCGTGTCTGAAAGATCACTCTGAATGTTTGAAGCATCTTGTCCACATTGAAGGGATTGATGTGAATGCTAAAGATGATTGTGGTATGTCACCATTGATGTATGCGTGTCAGCACGGTCATGTCGGATGTGTTCACCATCTGGTTCAGGTGAAGGGCATAAATGTAAATGCTTCAAATAGCAAGGAATGGACAGCGCTAATGCTTGCAAGTCAAAGAGGTCATTATGAATGTATCGATCACTTGATTGATTGTCCAGGATTTGATATGAATGTCTCTTTGGGTCATGGGGAGTGGACAGCGTTGATGATTGTAGCCAAGAACGGATATGTTAACTGTGTGGACAGACTTGTTTCAGTCCATGGGCTTGATATCAATGCTAAGAATAATTTGGGGAAAACAGCGCTTATGCTAGCGTGTGAGGAAGGTCGTGCACAGTGTGTTGATTTTCTAATACACATCTGGGGCACCGATGTCAATGACGGCGATGTTTGCGGCTGGACGCCACTGATGATTGCAAGTGCGCATGGTCATGCTGACTGTGTTAATCATATTTTACAGTTTAGGGAAACCGACGTGAACATTTCAGACACAAGGGGCCGTACGGCATTGATGATTGCGAGTATTATGGGCCATAGTAGATGCGTGGAACTTCTTCTTGATGTACCAAGCATTTCTGTTAATGTTGCTCTCAATAACGGTTTGACCTCATTGATGACTGCATGCTTTTTGGACACACCGACTGTGTTGTCTCGCTTCTTCGTAACTATGACATTTGCGTGAATTCTAGAGATATGAATGGAATGACAGCGATAATGTATGCAAGTCAAAATGGTCACGTTGAATGTATTAATCACCTCTGTCAGAATGCAATGATAGATGTCAATGCCACAGATGCAATGGGATGGACGGCTTTGATGATATCAAGCCATAATGGTTATAGTTCATGTTTGAATCGGCTACTCCAGGTGCAGGGAGTTGACGTGAACCGTACAGAGAGGACGAAAGGCAAAACGGCCTTGATGCTTGCTTGCCAGAATGGCCATCTTAGTTGTGTGGCTCCTGTAACACAAGTCCCTGGCATTGATATTAATGCCAAAGATAATGATGGTTTGACTGCATTAATGATAGCGTGTCAAAATGGTCACGTTCAGTGCGTAGATTGTCTTATTCAGGAAGCAGAGATTGATGTGAATGCTGAAAACCCAGATGGGAAAACTGCATTGGTAATTGCTTGTCTGTTGCGCCATGTTGAATGTGTCAGGCGCCTGTCTCGAGTCGGTGACACAGAGTTGAATGATGAAGAGGTTGATGACTTGATATCAATGCTATTGGCTTGAAACGTGTAACTGTCATGAATAATTTTGATGTAATTTCATTTTTACCTGGAATCCAGGGGTAGGGGGGGGGGTTGTTTCCCAATTTTAAAATACCCATTACGAGGAATTGGATAGAAAGAAGCAAATTTGTTCTTGACATCATATCAACAATGTATCTGTATTAATATGGCAAAACGATTGTTTTGTCTCATGAGCCAGAAGTCTTTATTCAAACAATCTCAACTGCAGCTAATATTTAAACGTCATGCCCGTAAATATATCACTTATCAATGAATGTGCTTATAAGCTGTAGTAAATATTGAAACATTTATATATATATATATATATATATATATATATATATATATATATATATATATATATATATATATATATATATAGAGAGAGAGAGATAGATATATATATAGAGAGAGAGAGAGAGAGAGAGAGAGAGAGAGAGAGAGAGAGAGAGAGAGAGAGAGAGAGAGAGAGAGAGAGAGAGAGAGAGAGAGAGAGAGAGAGAGAGAGAGAGAGAGAGAGAGAGAGAGAGAGAGAGAGAGAGAGAGAGAGAGAGAGAGAGAGAGAGAGAGAGAGAGAGAGAGAGAGAGAGAGAGAGAGAGAGAGAGAGAGAGAGGAGGGAAGAGTCTGGGGTGGAGGGAGATACTGACTTAAGTTATTTATGGGATTGTACACAAATTCCTTGAGACATTTCCGCTTTTTCAACTAGAAGGAAGTGGATCCCAGATCAAAATGCCTATTAATCATACAAATACAAGGAAACTGTGCTGATATGGCAAGCGTAAAGGGAAGTGAACGTTAACATACCTTGGCTATCAATCTGCGGCCTCTAATAATACTATTGGTTGTTTGCAGTGTATTATCCCATGTAATTATTTTGTGTTCTGTAATTTTATTAGAATGCATTGGTCTATGCTGTATGAAAACATGGCATTGGATAAGACCTCTCTACTCGGGACCCCTTGGGAATCGGGAAACCCGGCCAATCGGGAAGAAATCTCAGGAAACGGATTTTTTTCTATATTATATATTATTTTACCTCTCTAATAGGAAAGTTCCCCGGCTAATCGGGACATTTTTAAAAAATTTTTGCGGGCTTGCATTGATTATCATCACCATTTTCCCCATAATTATTTATCCCAACAGTCACTTTGTTACCCACATTTGGTTTCGCGTTTGTAAATCATCAACTATTACACCTGCATTGGTGCTACACGTGTTATAATGTGTACACAATGTCGCAAATGCCAGTTCACGATGATCATAACACAGACACACCAGACATCCATTACGAAGGTGTGAAATCGTCCTTGCTCGTCCATCTAACAGTGAGTGCAGTACGGTGTTGACAGACACACCAGACTTCCATTACGAAGGTGTGAAATCGTCCTTGCTCGTCCACCTAACAGTGAGTGCAGTGCGGTGTTGCCAGACACACCAGACTTCCATTACGAAGGTGTGAAATCGTCCTTGCTCGTCCACCTAACAGTGAGTGCAGTACGGTGTTGACAGACACACCAGACATCCATTACGAAGGTGTGAAATCGTCCTTGCTCGTCCACCTAACAGTGAGTGCAGTACGGTGTTGCCAGCCACACCAGTACGAAGGTGTGAAATCGTCCTTGCTCGTCCACCTAACAGTGAGTGCAGTACGTCTGGTGTTGCCAGACACACCAGACATCCATTACGAAGGTGTGGAATCGTCATTGCTCGTCCACCTAACAGTGAGTGCAGTACGGTGTTGCCAGACACACCAGACTCCCATTACGAAGGTGTGAAATCGTCCTTGCTCGTCCACCTAACAGTGAGTGCAGCATGCGGTGTTGCCAGACACACCAGACTTCCATTTAAGGTGTGAATCGTTTGCTCATCACCTAACAGTGAGTGCAGTATCGGTGTTCGGTGTTGAAAGCAGATTTTGCACTGCAATAGTTTGTTATTGTCCATCTAGGAAATCTCAGTACAGGTAGTTCCAGTTGTCCATTTACCCTGTGAATCACCAGGGTGGACACGTGGTAGGATTTAACGATATATCATGCATTCTTGATTACATGTCTTATAGAGGATTTAACGATCTATCATGCATACTTGATTACATGTCTTATAGAGGATTTAACGATCTATCATGCATACTTGATTACATGTCTTATAGAGGATTTAACGATCTATCATGCATACTTGATTACATGTCTTATAGAGGATTTAACGATCTATCATGCATACTTGATTACATGTCTTATAGAGGATTTAACGATCTATCATGCACTCTTGATTACATGTCTTATAGAGGATTTAACGATCTATCATGCATTCTTGATTACATGTCTTATAGAGGATTTAACGATCTATCATGCATTCTTGATTACATGTCTTATAGAGGATTTAACGATCTATCATGCATTCTTGATTATGTCTTATAGGATTTAACGATCTATCATGCATTCTTGATTACATGTCTTATAGAGGATTTAACGATCTATCATGCATTCTTGATTACATGTCTCATAGAGGATTTAACGATCTATCATGCATTCTTGATTACATGTCTTATAGAGGATTTAACGATCTATCATGCATTCTTGATTACATGTCTTATAGAGGATTTAACGCTATATCATGCATTCTTGATTACATGTCTTATAGAGGATTTAACGATCTATCATGCATTCTTGATTACATGTCTTATAGAGGATTTAATGATCTATCATGCATTCTTGATTACATGTCTCATAGAGGATTTAACGATCTATCATGCATTCTTGATTACATGTCTTATAGAGGATTTAACGATCTATCATGCATTCTTTGATTACATGTCTTATAGAGGATTTAACGCTATATCATGCATTCTTGATTACATGTCTTATAGAGGATTTAACGATCTATCATGCATTCTTGATTACATGTCTTATAGAGGATTTAACGCTATATCATGCATTCTTGATTACATGTCTTATAGAGGATTTAACGCTATATCATGCATTCTTGATTACATGTCTTATAGAGGATTTAACGCTATATCATGCATTCTTGATTGCATGTCTCATAGAGGATTTAACGATCTATCATGTATTCTTGATTACATGTCTTATAGAGGATTTAACGATCTATCATGCATTCTTGATTACATGTCTTAGCTATCCACCGTTCAACAAAAGCTCGACTGTGAGTAACGTCACAGATGAATGCCCTATTTGTTTTGATCTCTTGTTGCTACTTGTTCGTTTAATTCTTTATTTTACCACTCACACAAGTACCTCAATTTGTTGAGGGGAAAACCACAAAGCGAGAAATTAGGAAAACCCGGCTAACCGGGACAATTTTACAACCCACCGAAATTTCCCGATTAGGAGAGGTTCCAATGTATTGCATATTTCCATGATTTTAAAGTTTTACAGAAAAATATGATGTTCATTTCCATTTTCTCAGCGACATAATCAATTATGTTATCAGTATTGTTCTGTAATATTCGCACCAATTTTAATCATTACTATTTTTACATTTATTATTATTGTTATCGTTGTTATTACCGCCACCTTTGTTACTACTAATTGTAGTAATAGCCTACTACTACATCATTGTATTACTGTTACTGGTACTAATGTACTAACACTACTGCTGCTGCTGCTATTGGTACTATTACTACTACTACTACTACTACTACTACTACTACTACTACTGCTACTACTACTATTACTACTACTACTACTACTACTACTACTACTACTACTACTACTACTACTACTACTATTATTACTATTACTATTACTACTACTATTAATATTAATATTACTACTACTATTACTACTACTATAACTATTACTATTACTATTACTACTACTATTACTGCCCACTATTACTATTACTATTACTACTACTATTACTACGACTATTGCTACTACTACTACTACTGCCACTACTACTACTACTGCTGCTGCTCCTACTATTACTGCTGTACTACTACTGCTGCTGCTGCTGCTACTACCACTACTACTGCTGCTGCCACCAC
>JAXRKP010000021.1:535945-593445 GCA_037039925.1 Doris montereyensis
ATGTACAGAATGACAACATACGGACAAAAAGATGTACAGAATGACAGCATATGGACAAACAGATGTACAGAATGACAACATACGGACAAAAAGATGTACAGAATGACAACATATGGACAAACAGATGTACAGAATGACAGCATATGGACAAACAGATGTACAGAATGACAGCATATGGACAAAAAGATGTACAGAATGACAACATATGGACAAACAGATGTACAGAATGACAGCATATGGACAAACAGATGTACAGAATGACAATATATGGACAAAAAGATGTACAGAGTGACAGCATACGGACAAAAAGATGTACAGAATGACAGCATATGGACAAACAGATGTACAGAATGACAGCATATGGACAAACAGATATACAGAATGACAACATATGGACAAAAAGAGGTACAGAGTGACAGCATACGGACAAAAAGATGTACAGAATGACAGCATATGGACAAACAGATGTACAGAATGACAACATATGGACAAACAGATGACAGAATGACAGCATATGGACCAACAGATGTACAGAATGACAGCATATGGACAAACAGATGTACAGAATGACAGCATATGGACAAAAAGATGTACAGAATGACAGCATATGGACAAACAGATGTACAGAATGACAGCATATGGACAAAAAGATGTACAGAATGACAACATATGGACAAAAAGATGTACAGAATGACAACATATGGACAAAAAGATGTACAGAATGACAACATATGGACAAACAGATGTACAGAATGACAGCATATGGACAAACAGATGTACAGAATGACAGCATATGGACAAACAGATGTACAGAATGACAGCATATGGACAAACAGATGTACAGAATGACAGCATATGGACAAAAAGATGTACAGAATGACAACATATGGACAAAAAGATGTACAGAATGACAACATACGGACAAAAAGATGTACAGAATGACAACATACGGACAAACAGATGTACAGAATGACAACAAACGGACAAAAAGATGTACAGAATGACAACAAACGGACAAAAAGATGTACAGAATGACAGCCAAGAAATGGACATGAAAACGAACGACGACCACTGGATCCCACAAGATGACATTTTTAAAAAAATACATGGACGCAACGCAACGTAACAGAGGAAACAGGGAACAACGTTAACTGGAAGTGGAAGACATCTGCGGAGTATTTATGTCCCTTTGTTCGTTTTTCTTCTTGTATTTTTTGGCATTGATGCTAAAAAGCCCTGTTTGCAACCACCGGAATATTGATCAGCATTATCTCTATGCACGCACATTTTCCGCGCGGCATTTTGTGTTTCCATGACGTACGGACGATGGTAAAAAGTTGTACGTGGGTCTGTCTTTGATTTTGCTTCTGCCTTTTTAACGTCTTCCTTCACATTTAAAAAATTATGACATGTCGTGGGGTGATCAATATTGGAAATTAATAGACAATGGCTGAGGATGTATTTTATATTGTTGATCGAGAATGAGATATTATGTGTATGAATCATGAAGGAGTCTAAAGTGGGTGCGAACGCAATTTCTTTTGGCAATGCGTTCCAGTCTATTTCAGTGATGCCACTTTCCTGGAAGTTTACGGATAATGTTCCGGAAATGAGGTGATCAAGCAAAGCCTGTCCGGAAGGAAAGAAAAACAGTCGAAAATGGGTTGGAAGGAGGAAAGAATACGAAAGTCAGTGACAATCAATGCGAAGTTTACAAGATACAAACTCTTCCCCCCCCCCCCCCCCTCAGAATATATAAACACGGTCTGTTGTCATCAATTTAAGGACATATTTGCAGATATATCAGATACTAGAAGCAACACAGTTAATATATATGTCCGAAACTTCGCCTCCCAGCCCAAGGGTAGCGCTAAAATTTGAACTTGAACCTGCAACTGAAAAGAATTGGGTTTAAGTTGTTGCTGTATCTGGATAACGTGTCGGGACTTACACGATCTCGAATGCGATGACATGTTGATGCGTTGGTTGCTCGTATATTGGTGCAGCCTCAGGTTTAAAAGGAGGAGAGAGACGACGGAACACACATTCACACAGAGAGAGAGAGAGAGAGAGAGAGAGAGAGAGAGAGAGAGAGAGAGAGAGAGAGAGAGAGAGAGAGAGAGAGAGAGAGAGAGAGAGAGAGAGAGAAAGAGGAGAGAGAAAGGGAGAGAAATAGGGATATATATATATATATATATATATATATATATATATATATATATATATATATATATATATATATATAGAGAGAGAGAGAGAGAGAGAGAGAGAGAGAGAGAGAGAGAAAGAAAGATACAGAGAGAGAGAGATAGATAGATAGATACAGAGAGAGAGAGAGAGAGAGAGAGAGAGAGAGAGAGAGAGAGAGGGTTATCCTTTCCTTAAGTTACATGTTTCTGTTTTGAAAACTATGTAGGGAATGCTTTCATTTCTAAATTACTTAAAAATATGCAGCATCTTGCCTCAATCCCTGACTTTTACCGAGCTTTGCTCTAAGGCCACCATAAGTAGGTGTACATATCCTAGTTTTTCTATTTTAGTTCACGCTGACAGTTCTGGATGCACATATTTACATACATAATGCACATATAGTATTAAGATATGTAGGAATATGTGCGCTAATGCATATTTTATTCGTCTACATATCATTATCAAGAGCGCATGGGTTTTTGGCGGCTCATTACAAAGACAAGTTCAGGCTATTTCTTCAGGTGCGAGTGGCATCTCTGTATTAGAGTTCTTGGGTAAAATGAAAACTTTCTGTAAATTTTGGCGCTAGAGAGTGGAATGGAACTGTTAAAGTGGGTTGCTCTTGAGGATCTTGTAAGTTTTTGGAGGCCAGGGTTTGAAATGGCCACCAGGTTGTTTTTTCGTTTTGTTTTGTTTTTATCTTATACTTATACATTATAGCAAGTCGAGCATTTTCTCCTTGATTGAATCGATTGCGTTTAGTCCCTCTAGCATGTTGTTTACATTTGAGGTGTCCTGTTGTAAAACGTTGTCACTCGTGAAAGATATTGAGAGATAGAGATAACGCTTTGCTGTCAGCTATGTTAAGGAAACAAAATATTGCACTTTCTACAACACTGAGAGTTAAGCTTCATGAAATGATCAACTCAAACAAAAAACAAGACCAAACAAAAAGAGAGAGAAGAGTAAAGAAAAAGAAAGAGAAAAAAGAAAATTTGAAAGAAGAGAAGAAAGAAAGTAAAACATATTAATAATTTAATTTGGTGTTTACTGGCATTTGGAGCTTCATGAAGAGACGTATCAAGACTAGAATTTAAGGATGTCTGCTCAACAAATGGGGACCCCTTGTGTTTTATTGGCTATAGAATGACCAAGTTCACGGTGAGAAACACGTTCATACATGACATAGGCTACATACATACATGCATACGTACATACATGCATGCATGCATGCTCACACACACAATACATGCATACATGCATACATACACGCTACGTACATAGAAAAAGTAAAATTCATGTATATTTATGGCACCTGTTGACCTCATGCCAAATAACAACCATCAGACACACCCGTCCTCCTCTGAAAAAAAAACAAAAACACATAAAAAAATAAAAAGCAACAACAAAAAATCTTACCCTCTCCCCCCCCCCCCCGTCCCCCTCACCTCCCAAATTAAAAAAAACCCCCAGCAACAAACAACAAAAAACGACCGTTAAGTCAAGTGTTCCTCCCTGCCTTAGGTCTCTAATGTAAATAAACATAATTGTTTTTGTTTTTTTATAACACAAAAGATGTCAACGTTGCAACCAATGAATATAAATCTATGTTAAACTGGTCGAACTACAATGTATTCGTGCTCACAGCTTCATCACGTCGGTTGTCAATAAACGTTTACATAATTAATTACATAATAAGTTCATCTAGGCTTTCTCACTCCGGGTTAGATTAAACCCTCGTCTCGTGACTGAAGCTCATGAGAGTAAAACGTGCAGTGTGATTAAACAGATAAAAAAACTTGTAGCAAAAACCAGTTAGATATAGATCTAGATCTAGAACTTTATTATGATCTAGATTCTACCTAGATCTAGATCTAGATTCTTATTTAATTTTTGTGCTATCACCAATCATGTCTTTCATCGGACGGATGATCTTTTCTGTGAAGGGCTACAGGGAATACACGAAGTAAGTGAAGTAGATTAGACTTGCTACTTGAGAATATCTAGATCTAGATATCTTTGAGATCTAAGTAGACCTGGAATTCAGAGATAGTTTGAGATGTGGTGGATCTAGTATGCAGTGGATGCTGCATAAGTCGACATTGCATGTGGGATATATAGATTTTTTATCTAAGTTGATGTTCTTTTGACTGTCCCATCCCAACACATTTTTTAGTTAAATAAAAAAAAACTGTCTCTAAGTCGACATCGAGTTTAGTTACCTGCCATTCAAGTTAATGTTTTTTCACGGCCCATTGTAGGTTAAAAGAATGAAATTACGATTGCATTTATAAGATGATAAGTTGATAACTCAATGGCATCCACAGCTGTCAACCCCCACATTAGAACACAATCAATACACCAGACTAGGCTCCAATATCTGCGAACCTATCAAATGCAAATTGATTGTTGATTCCTCGGACATCATTTTTTATCTTGCAAACTGTAAGCCGGGAGACTTCCGAGACACGCCGAGATAAATCTGATCGTCAAGAGATCGTTGACAAAGTTAGGCTTTCCTGCATCCTTGAGCCCCCAGGGCTACATCGAGTGGATGGGCGTAGGCCCGATGGCATGAATACCTTTCCATGGAGGAATGGAAAGAGTCTCATTTGGGACGCCACAGTTGCCGTCACCCTCTCTCAGTCCTACGTTATTGACTGTGCAATATCCGCAGGGTCAGCAGCGTCAAGAGACGAAGAGTTAAAAGTTTAAAAATACAGCAATCTCATCGGTAATTATTTATTTCAACCTGTGGCATTGGAAACGTCTAGGACGTGTGGACTCTCTACCTTGCGCTTTTTGTCCGATTTAGGAGCCATGCTCGTTGTTGCAACCGATGAACTCCGGCAGACGGCTTAGCTGTTTGAGAGAATCTCAATAGCAATTGTCAGAGGCAAGGCCACCAGTATTCTTTCTTGTGCCACCAATATCATTTTACCGTAGTTATAGTTATAATGTTATAGTTTGTGTTAGTAGTTTTGTAACAATCGTAATGAATCATTGAATATCTAGAATCTAGATCTTCTAGACCTAGAAATGCCCAACCTCAACGTGTGATTTTTTGCTGATCTTATAGAATAAACAGTATGCCATGAAAAAAAAAATCAATGCATTAATGATAGTATTGATGATTAGTAAACGCTCCTCCACTTGACTTCACCCTGCATCATATTTTCATAAGATCCAATTAGCGCAAATTAAAATCCGCTCAGGTGTTGGCATGTGGCCGGCCGTATGACCTGTTGTCTGTCTTTCCTTTCTCTTAAGTCAATCGTACCCAGTTGCGACTGTAGCAGTCAGAGTGCAAGCGGGCGGCAAGGGGACATGGGTGGCGGCAATCAACAACTGTAATATTATTATGCCGTATAGGTCTGCATTGTATTATCAGCATTGAGATGTGACGTTGATTAGTGAGAGTAAGAGATGGGTAAGAATATTATTCTTTCCTCCTTTGTTCAACAGACTGTGTACTACAGGCAGGTAGTAAGGTGTATGTGGGGGGAGGGGGAAGAAAGAGGGTGGAGGTGCCAGGGATCTTACTCTTACCCAATCATTGTATACAGGCCATCAGAATTAATATTATTAGCAGACCTATCTCCATGAAACACTGGACAAAAACAGGCGATTGGTTTAAAATTGAAGACAGATCTAATCACATCCACGTGCAGTCTTACTACCGTACTAATGCTACTAGTACTGTACTATTCCATCATTGCCACTTTTTTCTTTTTCTTGGAATTTTATCACTGCACTCCATCACACGTACACATACTTTACGTAATTAAAAATATAAGAAAAGCACAAAAACAGGGAAAAACTTAAAAAACAACTAGATCTACACATGCATGCATGTGAGTGTGAGCACATGTTAGTTAATAATAATTAAAACCATTATGGTGAAAATCTTGTCAAGGGAGGTAACTGAGCAATTGCATAAGTTGATTTTTTACTCATGGCAATCGTTTTTTAACCCTGGTAAGGCTATGACCGGTAAATGTCGGTTTGTTACAGCACTCCGTTCAATGCTATGCCCGAGATTTTCCGTCTGCCTGCCACAAACCCTCAGCGCAATGCCCGGCATTTGCCCGGAGGGAAGGACAGATCAAGAGACCTGAATATTTGTGTTACCCTCTTACTGGCTTACGCTCATCCTCATTTTAAATAATGCTCTCTGATTGTGTAACCATTTAGTAAACAGGAAAAAGGACGTGTTGAGGCTCATAAGCTTACGTCCAAAAAGCCTTTTGGTTCAGTCTATTTCTAAAGGGGTGTGTCCGTCATCATCTTTTTGGACAACTGGTAGTAACAATGCTAACAGCTGTACTATGCATTAAGTAGACTTGTTATACAACTTTCCTTTATTGGTCACCCCTATTGTAAAGTGGAATGATCCTACTAGGACAAGTCAATCGCCAGAGGGGGTGTAAATATGAACTGGTCTGTTTTGAAAGTGTGTTATTGAGCTGATAATAAGAATGCGTGTTTACAAAGATACGTAATTAATCTTTTTGTCTCCTACTAAATTGAAATAATAGAATCATCCTAGTTTGATTTGGCTTTGATGAGACCAGACGGTCACCATATGACTGAATTCAAAAGATAGATGATGGCCTGGTCAGAAGTCACACTTCCCCATGAACTCGTAAAACTTCATGGGCAGCCTCGTGCCGTGGCGACGACTGTTAGTGAGCCAACTAGCGTGTGGCAGCCATTGCGCTGGCTGTGGAGCCACTTTTCTAGTGTTAATAGGTCCTTTAACCCTTACGTTGCCGTGTTCGACTTTAGTCGAAACTTCCGGTTGACATTTGTTTTGTCAACTTCGACTAGTTGAAACTCAACTAGCTCCACTAAAAAGGCCGAATATAAAAGAGTAGTTTTCCTGCTATCGTGATAGACTGCTGCTACTGCATGAATTTTTTCGTCCCAATTACACCTAATATGATACACAATGGTGTATTTGTGACCATAAACTGTCATTTTCACTGAAATGTGACCAAAAAAACATAAATTGTCAAAATCAAGATGGCTGTCATGGTCCTATGACCTTATTTGCATATTTTTAATATTTAGTCTTGTAGCACAATCTATCATTAGTATGTCCTGAAAGAAAAGTTTCATTTGAATATTTATTGTAGTTTAGAAATGAGAATTTTTTTTCCTGATATGAGCCGCTTTCTAAGGATTTCAGCCAAAGTTTGTGGCAATGGCAAAGACATCCGGTGTAAAATGGATGACAACGTAAGGGTTAAACATCGGCTTATGCAGCATCCATTGTACTATATTGGAATGAAATCACCCAGTTAAGAGCCATTTCATTGCTAAATGTAGAAGGCAAAATATTTTTCTCTGTCATGGCCTCCAGACTGACAAAATTTCTGATCAGTAATGAATACATCGACACGGCTGTTCAAAAGGAAGGTATTCCCAGATTCCCTGGATGTCTAGAACACGCCACAATGAAATGGGAAGCAATTCAACAAGCAAATTTGGGAAAACCAGACTTTAATGTGATCTGGCTGGATCTTACCAACGTATATGGATCTGTACCACATGAAGTGATTCAGTTCGCACTAAGCTTGTACCATGTTCCAACCACCATCCGTAAGATGATTGAACAATATTTCCAAGGACTCAGAATGAGATTCTTACTGACTGGATAAAGTTGGAGATTGGCATTGCAATGGGATGTACGATCTCTCTCATACTGTTTGTTCTCGCAAGGCAAGTCATTCTGAAGCCCATGCAAGTCTCGCAAAACTTGAAAGTAGATGTCAAATGCCGCCACTGAAGGCATTCATGGATGATACAACTGTTCTGTCATCTGAAGAACATGAAACAAATAGAATATTGAAATGATTCGACGAATTTGTGAACTGATGCAAGATGAAGTTCAAGCCTAAGAAATCTTGATGCCTCTCCAACCGGAAAGGAAAAGTAGCAGAGAACATTTCATTCTTGATAGGACATCAGAGAATACCTACCGTGTCAGAGGAACCAGTTAAGAGCCTAGGAAGATGGTATGATGCGATACTAATCAAAGATACACTAAAGAAGTAACAGAGGAAAGGCTGAAAAGAATCGACAAGTGTGGTCTCCAAGGAAAATATAAAGTGTGGTGCCTGCAGTTCATGTTGATTGCCAAGCTCTTATGCTCCCCTACTGATATACGACACATGTACATCTGCTGTTGAAGCAATTGAGGCTAAGATGAACAAGTCTATGAGGAAGCGGTTTGGTGTACCGCTCTGTCTTTCAAATGTGGCATTCTTGTGCTGGCGGGCAAAACTCCAGTTACCTTTAAAATCTGTCGTGGAAGAATATAAGTATAAGGTAGGAAAAGCAAGGCTGCTAATGATGCTTGAAAATTCCGAGGATTCAACAGTGAGTAGTGAAATAAGTTCAACCCAACTCAACACTGGAAGAAAATGGAAAGCAGACATGGTAAAAACAGCCCAAGATTGCTTGAGGATGAAGGAAGTAACCGGACACACACAAAACAACTGTGCACCGACTACGAACATCTCAGACAAAATAGTGGTCAAAAGCAGAAAGCAAAGAAAAGAGAGACATGGTCATCCAGGAAGTAAGGCAAAGAGGACATCAAGCGAATTCAGAAAGCAGTCCAACAATCTCAGCAAAGTCAATTGGACAAAACGCCTTGACAGATGAGCCTTACCAGGAATGGCAAATGGCATCATTAAGGATAAGTTTCATAATCCGATCAGTGTATGACCTCTTACCATCAAATGCAAATTTGGTGAAGTGGGGAAAGACAAATGATGTAACTTGTCCATTATGCCAAACAAACTTTTGAACATTTCCTCAGTTCGTGCAAAACTGCATTAGCACAAGTTCGGTACACATGGAGACACAACCAAATACTCCAGGATCTAGCATCAATCATAAGTTCGGCTAGAGGAAAACCACAAACATCAGCTACCACAACACCCTTCTTCGTTGGAACAGGAAGAGCCAGGGCATGGATAGGAAAACCTGTGAATATTACCTCCAACCAACAGTGTATATTGGATGGAGCTGATGACTGGAACCTCTCAGCAGACCTTCCAGACTGGGAAAACCATCCCCAGGTTATAAGGACGAGTGGAAGGAGACCTGATTTAGTACTCCAGTCAAACTCCACACACCAAATCATGATTGAGCTGACAATGCCTTATGAGAGCAGAATCGACCAAGCTCACCAGTACAAATCTGCAAAGTACTGATCTGGCCAATGACCTCCAGAAAGTTGGATTTATGACCAGACTACTGGCAGTAGAAGTTGGCGTGAGAGGGTGTGTAGGAGCATCGACTTATTCCCTCCTAAAACAGCTCTCAATTACAGGAAACAAACGCACTAGAGCCCTCAAACAGCTGGCAGAAACAGCGAAAAAGAGCTCCAGCTGGATCTGGTCAAGAAGAAATGAGAGCTTGCTTCATGTACGATAAAAATGACAACTAGGTATGGATGTTCTAATGGCAGTGCGGCAAAAAGCAATGACCAACTAGAATAGTCAAGCAACAACAAGCGTGGTCAGTTCTTGGATGGGTGGATGGCCGGGGATCGAAACCAGACCATGACCACATAAAAAAAAGACAGAGGAGCACAAAGGAGTCGTGACCTAGGTGCCGCCTGGACCCCTTAGAGTGTAAGGAAGTTAAGGGCCGAAACACTCGATCGACGGGGGTTCTCTTCTGAGAATTCTGTCTTAGCAGCTCCCATTGAGCTTCCTTCTACTACTATTCCATCCTAGCCACTTCTCTCCTTCACTTTGAATTCTATCACCTTGTTCAATCACAAGTACACACACTTTGCATAATAAAAAACGAGAAAAAACACAAAACAACAACTACACATGTATGTGAGCACACATCAGTCTGTAATAATATCCAAGGCCATTACGTTGAAAATCCTGTCAGGGGAGGTAACTGAGCAATTGCTTTAAGTCGATCTTTTTTAATAGGTACCTTGAGCATTCATTTATGCAGCATCCACTGTAAAATTAGGAATGAGTTGCATCCAAGAACATAACTGAGATTAAAAGTTGGGGCTGGGCTTTTGTGTCGGGAGAATAGGAAATATCAAAGAGAAAAAAAAATGTTGTAAGGTGGCTTTCAGTAGTTTCAGTTGCAGCAACTTTTTGGGACTGAATGAGACCTTACCTCAACTGTAAATCTCTCTGTGCCAGGAAACACATGAGGCCTGAACATGATCCCTCCAATTTTCTATTTCCTGGGCCGCACTTGTTGCTCTTTCCCAGGGAGGGCATCCATCTCTTTCTTGCCCTTTCTGTGCCATGTTGTTTTTGGGTGTCCTCTGTTTAAGTCGACATCGAGTTAAGTCATATGCCTTTCAAGTCGATGTTTTTTCATGGCCCGTAGTCGGTAAAAAGAATGAAAATATGATTGCATTTGTCAATGATTCAATATCCACTGCCGTTAACCCACAAATTAGAACATAATCAATACAAATGTACCCGTATTAATGGTTATTAAACGCTCCTTCACTTGACTTCACCCTGCATCACATTTTCACAAGAACCAATGAATGAGATGGGTTTCAGTCATTTCCACCAATCTGACACAATGAGAAACTCAAGACAACAGACTGTTTATTTGAAGACGAGCAGAGTTCAAATGTCACTGACGACTGTCATCGGGAAATATCAGACTGGGAAAACCTTTCAATTGAGAGTGCTTGACTGGGGGAGTAGTTTCATGGTGGGTACCTGACAAGGGAGGGATGCAATAAAAAAAGGGTTTATTTTGAAGGGACGAGCTTGGTTATTATGAAGGACAAAAGTAAGGAACACAGTTTGATTTTTGTAAGATGAGCTGCCAGAAAAATTTGAATAGATTAAAGCTGAACTTTTTGCAGTGCATGCAAAACGTGGTGGGTGTTATTCTATGTGGAATGTCATGTGGATATGCTGCTCGGTTTTGTTGGATTTTTATCGCAAAGTTAGGGGGGTTCTTTTGGTTCACCCGATAGTATATATTTATATATGAAAGTTGTTTTTTGTGAATACAGAATTGTTCATGATGGTTTTATCAACATAATTTTATCACAACGATTTTTAACCTTTACGATTATGTTTATATTCATTGTTTTTTATAAAACTTTTAATTGGTGTGTCCTTGTACAGTCTAAGTGTAATAATGATTTTTAATTCTTGAATTCAAAATAACTCAGGCTGTTCATATCATGATTTCACAGGGCTGGATATGAGGCTGCCAGCAAATCATTTAATGCCGGTGACCTTGAGGTTGACATTTCAGAAAGAAGCTTCATGGTTACCGGTGCCAACAGTGGGGTGGGCAAAGCTGCCGCCTTGGCCATAGCGAAGAAAGGTGAGTAATTGAGCACATCTACAACTTAGGTGTTAGTAATGGTTTGGCCATGTAAACAGAATGAATGGAAAGAGAATAGCTAGATCAGTATACAATGTTGAAACCCAGGTTAAAAGACCAAAAAGTAGGCCTCAGAGAAAGTGGGAAGAAGATGTAAAAGGGGCACTAAAGCAAAGAAATTTAACCTTCACAGAAGGAAACAGAAAGTGTCACGACAGGATAGCCTGGAGAAAGATTTAATCAATCTGTTTTAGGAACTTGCAGGTAAATGTCGAAAATCACAAAACCAACACACTGTTTTTAGATTTATAGCTGAACTGATTGTTAGTAGTACTGTACTTGCCCAGGACTTCAAAAACGTCATGTTGGATCATCAAACAGTTTTTTTCTATTAAATTAACAGTTTTTGTTCCCTTTTTGTCCTATGGTGGAGTTGGAACAACGAATTGTCAGTTTACTAATACCTAATTAATACCTAAAATTGAGGAAAACATTTGCTTTCCACTCTATTCTATCGGATAGGCAAGTTTGTTGGAGTATCGGCGCTGCACTGGATATTACATTTTACATGACCCCTTGATTCACCGTCAGTCTTGAACCTGAAATATTAGGGGGTTACTTATGCAATGAACCTCGTGTCGGCTATTTAAATCCAATTTCCTCATGTTGATTTCATCTTCTTCATGCTCTACTTCCTCTTCTATTTTCTCCTCCTCTTCTTTTTCTTCTTCTTCCTTTTATCGTTTTTCCTTTTTTTTTCCCCTTCCTGTTTCTTCATAGTAACTGACTGTCGAGGAGTAGGCATGGGGTGGGGAGGGGTGAGAGTGAACCATAAGATGCTCATGGTGGGTGCATCATACAAATCTTACCTTCGTCTCTATCTCTGTGTTTTTGCAGGATAGGAAAGCTTATCTTTCTTTGTTCTATCCTGTTCGACTTTGACGCAGAGTGCCTCATGAGATTTCGTGCTTGTGACAAGGCAAGCTATCTTATTGTGATACTCAACCGGATTGGTTATACCCAAATAAGGAAACCAGTCTTCTGTAGTGTTGTAAAAGTCACAGTAGATATTAGGAGTGTGACTTTTTCGAGATGTCGCGGAAAGGCTCTCACCAATAAATATGGTAGGAGCCAAATATGGAAGTCAGACTTTCTGAATGATGAAATTGTGGAGCAACGTATTGATATAAATGCAGTAGTCGCTGGATAAACACACGCCCTTTGGATGCAGGAAAGAGCGTGCTCTTATGCATACCGTATGTTTATGAGAAAATTTTTATTATATAGTAAAGTTTCGGTCAACAGACATAGGTATGTGTTTATGCAGAGTGTGCTTGTATGAAGTGTGCTTTTATCCAGTGACTACTGAGAGTTTGTAAACACGATGACACTGAGTCAAAACCCATGGCTTTCCCATGTGTTTTTTTCTCCGTAATGTTGTACTCATAGGAAAGGTAGTTCACTCTGCTTTGCTCACTTGACTTAGGCGTAGATGAGTACCTAGCTGTAGAGAAAGATCTTGTCAGAGTATTAGTACTAAGCGCTTAACATAACACATTGCTGTGCTGCTGGACTTAACACTCCCCAGGGAGTTGAGAAGGACTTTGAATGAAATGGCCAGCTGGAGATTGAACGATGTACAGTCGATGAGCTTACACTTGTACGGGAATACAAGCTATAAATCCATCTTTATCTTTATCTTCAACTTCCTTTGACTAAAGAGAGGAATTATTCAAATTTTATTTAACCACTACAATTTGAACTGTGTATCTATTACAGGTGGCATAGTGCACATGATTTGCCGTAATAAGGATAGAGGGGAAGCTGCTCTCAAGGAATTGCAAGAAAGCTCTGGCAATCAGGTAAAATAACAATCGCCTCAAAATAACATATCGTCTGTGAAACTGTCTAAAGGCTTAAGTCGGCCTGACATAATTTTTCAGGAAAAGCAAAAACCATCATAGATTATTGAACCCTATGCTATACATTTTGGAAGTAAAATGGAAATCTTTGTTGAGATCATCTGCATAAAATGAGCTTTTCTATTGGTTCAAGGCCTTCAATATTTACATGGATACGAAAAGCATGAGTCTGATCTCTTTTTTTTAAGGACATATCTTATACATCGTGGACTTGAGTATTCAGACTGTTTCACCGGTGGTATTTAGTATGTATTTTGCACTTTGAGTACGTACATCTGTGTTTACTTTAGAAGGTAAAAATTCAAAGGTTAACTGTTATTGAATGGGTTTTCTTTTTTAATTAAAGATGTTTTTTAAATTTTTGAAATGTAAGATAAAAGAAGATAAAATAATCTTTGTTAGCCTTTTGGGAAAATTGTTTTAGTCACAATTTCATAACATTTCAAAAACAAAGGATCATTTCTTAAATAAATTACAATACTACAAATTACATAGAGAGATAATGGCCATGATGATGATATATATTATGATGTATCTTATATAACCAATAAGAAATAGCTCTCCCCCTCTCTCTCTCTCTCTCTCTCTCTCTCTCTCTCTCTCTCTCTCTCTCTCTCTCTCTCTCTCTCTCTCTCTCTCTCTCTCTCTCCCCTTCTTTCTCTCTCCCTCCCTCCCTCCTCTCTCTCCCTTTCTCTCTCTCTTTCTCTCTCCCTCCCTCTCTCTCCCTTTCTCTCTCTCTCTCTCTCTCTCTCTCTCTCTCTCTCTCTCTCTCTCTCTCTCTCTCTCTCTCTCTCTCTCTCTCTCTCTCTCTCTCTCTCTCTCTCTCTCTCTCTCTCATCGTCCGTCTCTAATGGGATTAGGTGTTGATTCACCTACCTGGACCAGGGAGTTAAGTTTTACTCGAAAAAACCTGATAAAATTGTTCAACCAGCCGGGGCTTGAACCCACAGCATTTTGGTTGGGAGGCCAACACCTTGCCTCTGGACTAATGAGTCTCCTCTTCCTTTGAATTGGTAGATTTGAATTTATATAAGTGTAGATGGGAGTGGCAGTGGGATGTAAATGTAGGCCTCAACAAGGGCCACCAGATGCAGCCTCAGCTGACATTATAATCATTGACTCATGAGAGTGGGGAGTTTGACTGCAGGTCCTGAAAAGGACAGTCAAGCAATGGGGCACGCTGACATCGCAACTGTAGTGCCAATAGATGGGGTAGAGGACAGCGTGCACTACCGAGTCCCGCTCGTGACTCTCGCCAAACAGAAAAAGGAATAAGAAATGATTTCATTGACAATTTCCTACGTTGAAAGAGCAGAGTAAGATTGAGATGACAGTTAGAAGTTGATTTCATACGTGGCGAGAGATCGAACCTGGGTTCCCATTAGAGCCTCTGCCTCTCACTCCATCCAGTGCCTTGTTGCGTATTTGGCAAAGCGTTTGTGACAAAGAGTGATGGCAAAGACTGACACATAGTAGACCGGAACGACATCAAAGTAGTCAACAACAATCAGTATAGCATCAGTCAGCAAGAACTGTAGTGATACATGCAATGATAACGACAAAATAATCAATTAAAGGCAATAAAAGTGAAACAATGCCTGTATAAAGACAAGAAAAATGGAATTCTTAAATCAAGGGAAGAAAGAACAAGGTTCTAATTTATATCAATAAAAAGGTCTCAACCAGCGCTTCATGGCTGTATAAAATGTATCAGCGATGATTGCCTATACAATTGGCAAATCGGTAGGCAAGCATCTGACAGAAGCACACATTTCGGCACCAAGACAGTGAAATGCTAACGTTACAGTGCAAAATACCCTAAGCAGAATCATTCTCAATTTGCGGGGTTTATAACAAGACATGAGAACACACACATTGGCGATACACTGACGCGACGTGCGCCACCAGGGCAACTCACACTCACTAACACAAACGCAGGTAGACAGCACGCACGTTGCATTGGCTTCACAACACAGACTTGTTACTTTTTGCAGCCAAGAGTCAGCACTTTCTAATTTTATGGGGCGGTTGTTAGTAATGTTAGTTAGTGTTACTGTTACTCATAAAACGCACACATGTCTCTCTTCATACACATTCTATCAGGAAGAACTGTAATAAACAAAATGATGAAGAATATTTATCTTAGGACAAATTGACCCCTGCTACATAAGTTTGCGGTCACAAGCACTAAAAGTGGTTCCTATGCTTAAAGGGGGTTCCTTTGTGGTAATTTTTCATGTTTTCTGGAATATTTAAGGCCATGCGGAAGTTTTAATTGAAATGCGAGTCCTAAGTCTTTTTCTGCATTTTCCAAAATTGGCAGCTATGAACACATTCATTTTAAATTTTACCTGTTAATGTTATTGTTATCATGAGCTAAAAAGGTTGACGAGTTGAAGGGCAAATAACATGTTATCATTGAGGAATCCCTCTCATACTCATATTTATGAATTTGATCAATAAGGAAGCATATGAAATAAATATTGAAGCCCCATAGGAACAAAGATGAGACAAATTCAAAAGGATAAGCAAAAAAAACCTTTGGTTATTACTATTAGACAGAATTGAACCTGCGACCTCTGCTTAAGTCATTTAAAATAAAAAATCAAAGGAAAAACTTGTTAATGCCATGAGACCCACAGTATGAAATGACCATGTACATGGCACGCCAAATCCAGAGAGATGCTCAGGATGCTGTAGTGTCGGTGGCCAAGTGGTTGGGCTTTCAGGCATGGGATCAGGTTCTGGGTTCGAATCTTTGCAAAGCTAGGCCTGATGTTGTGATCTTTGGAAAAAATACCCAACATGCATTTTCCCCACTCGACCCAGATGCAAATGGGTACAAGCACTGGTTTGGGAGTAAAAACCTGTGTCAGACTAGCATTCTGTCCAGGAGGGGATTGTTATCACCTGTTCTGCTTTACACTGTAGAAATTGGGATAAGCTCCTGGCTCTATAGGCCAGAATGACTTTGAATGAACCTTACTTACTCTGGGCACTTGATCATATCTTGTCCAGCCCCCTGAAATTTTAATAAGCAAGTGAACTGCTTATGATTTTGCCATCAGTGCATTGTCTTAAATGTGTGCTAAACTAAACATTTACTCTTGTATTTTAAACTCAGCTTTTGAATTTGTGGTACTTACATCTGTTTGTGTTTTTGAATTAATAAACTTTTAATTTGAATTAATGATCTTTTAATTTGAATTAATAAACTTTTAAATTGAATTAATAAACTTTCAATTTGAATTAATAATCAACATTTGGGATGTATGAAGGCGAAATTTCAAGTCTCTGTTCCTTACCTTAAGTTTTCGTCAAAATGAAAGTTTTGTGTTTCGAACCTGCTATTTACAGTTCAAGAAGTTATAGTTTGTGTTTTATCAGAGAAACGGTAGAAATATAATGTCTTTTATATAATAGGAAATTTTTGCTCACGCTAACAGAATATCCATCTTCACCTTGTGGATGTATCAAAGCCTAAAAACATTATTGAATTTGCTGAACAATTCAAGAGTAGCGGCCAGCCTCTACATGTTCTGGTGAGTTTGACAGCAGACACTGTAGTTTGAAATTTAAAGAAATCGCCTGTAAATATTACCATAGATTTCATTCTGTTATACATTTCCTTTCCATTTTTGTCCAGACGGTTTTATTTTAAATAATCATATTGACCAGTTGGTTGAGGATTTTTCGCTAAAACATCTTAGGAAAGAAAACGGTTTCTGGTCAAAGCTTTAGTATTCATTTGAGTTTGGGTTTTTATCATTGAGAAATTACATTTGTCAAAATTTGTTCTTTTCTCTTCATTTGTAAGTTAACCTGACCTGAACAACTGAACAGCTCTGTCTTTAAATAAGATTGACAAGATATTTATAATTTGATAGTATATCATTGTATTTGTAAATTTAAATTCCAGTTTTTCAGGTTCTTTAGTGTTGTTTATGTTCCTATATGTCATTGCAGTTTTGTTTTTTGTTGAAAACTATTGGTGCCTTATATTATCCAATTTTAATATTATACATGTCTTAAATCTTTGAGCTGGATAGTTCTATGTTATACGCCGATGTAACAGTTGAAGGTGTTTCCTCACAATTTTTGTTTCATAAACCAATACTAAAATTGTGAGGAAACACAAAATGACACCTCAGCGTTTGCGTTTGGCATAGAATAACTTAGCAGAAACTCTTATAGATCAGGGATTGACAGTCAATACCTAGAAAAGTTATGTACGGTATGCCTTTGACATGCATCTCTCTTGCTGGGGGATAAAATTAATCTGCCGTTGACCGATAACTTTCTTCGGCACTCAAAGAGTTGAGTTATAAATGAATGGTGATGGTGACCTAGTGGCTTGGCTGCTAAATCTGGGGTAGTGTGGTATCGGGTTCGGATCCTGGCAATGCTAGCTCCCAACTTTGTGAGTTTTTTGGGAAAGATGCTCATCCCTCATTTTCCTTTGCGACCCTGGTTCAAATGGGTACCAGCACCAGTTTGGGAGTAACAACCTGTGACAGACTGGCGTCCTGTACAGGTTGTGGTCGTGTATTATCACCTGTTCCATTTCTTGCTATAGAAACTGTGTTACGCTTTAGCTCTATGGGCCATTGCGGCCTGAAAGCAACTTTACTTTATTTACTTAAAACATTATACTATCGATTTGTCTACTTTCACTTTCAGATAAACAATGCTGGTGTCCTCATCACAGGCGACCAGCGTCAGGTCACGGACGGCGGTCTAGAGGTGACCTTTTGCCACAAATACACTTGGTACCCATATTTTCACCAAGTGCCTGATGCCGGTTCTAGAGTTGGCCGATGATCCGAGAGTGGTAATTATAGCCGAAAATCGTCAGATCAGAATTATATATTGTCCAAACCCGCTTCGAGTTTTTTAAATTTTGATTTACGCACATCCACAACTAAGCTGATCTCTGGGTTTTAGGTAGGATTTAAAATTTTGCTTGGAACGCTCAGTAAATAGCCAAGGCATCCTTAATGTGCACAAAGTGGTTGTGATCTCCTTTTTATCATCTGTCTCTGATTGGAGTAGGTTTTGATTCACCTACCTGGGCCAGGAAGATAGATTTTGCTATAAAAACTCGAGAAAATTTTCCGCCCATTGGCAGGGCTCGAACCCACTGCCTTTTGGTTGAGAGGTTGACACCTTGCCTCTGGACTACCAAGGTGTCGTCTCCACCCCCCCCTCCCACTTCCTGTTTTGTGAAAAAGTGTTCTGAAGTGATAATCTATAGTTGGGACAAAGTGCAAGTGAAATGTGAGACAAACATGGGCTGCAATTTGGTTACATATGTTTGTGAAACACGACGGACACTGAGGGTGTTTAGCTGCTACTGCCAATCTGTCCCATGATGCATTGCACGATTTCCCAGATTGGTGGTACTCTTTTGTGTGGCAGCTTTTTACTAGTGCTATTCATTGTGTAGTGACAGCAGAAATATATACGCGCTGACTTTAACACTTAAATATTATCTATCTAAACATGTGAATCAACATATATGACTAAATTTATTTATGCATCATAAAATTGTGGGAAAATAGTTGCTATTGCACCTTCGACATCCTATGCATGTCATTTCACGACTTATTCTTGCCAGTTCCAGCCGGAAGAGTAGAATGCTAGATCTACTTATTCTTACGTGCTTGCATTTTCACCCTTTTGAACTTTAGAAATCTAGATTGCTCAAGTCCGACTTTCTTGTGTTGCCATAGAATCTAATTAATAATTGAGATTTTTATATCACTCTTGTAAATAAATATGTTGTGTCTCCGTGTCTAGATCTATTTATAAAAGGTTCTTGTTCTGGGTAAAGATGTTCTTCTGCCCAACGAAGGAGTTGAAAAATATAGCACGAAAAAAAAGGAATAAATTTGAACTTGTAGTAGCTTGTTCAAACCGCCCCCGTTTTCCGTTCACCACGTTAAGGAGTCACAGATTTCGCTAATTTTGGTCCTATTCACCTTGACTCTTCACTTCTATACAACATAGTTGCATAACATGGCTTTCACCATTGGACAGATCTATTCAAGCCCTTTCCACCCGAATGTGTTGTGACTGGGAATGTGTAATACAATGTGCTCTCACGCTCCAGTAAACGAGAGTGGTCAGATGCAAAAGCCAGTGGCGAGCCGGTGAAAAACCAGCTCGCCAGACACCCCTCTCTTTCTTCGCGTTATGCAATAGTTCAATGAATGATAGTCGGCTCTGATTGATCGAATCAGATTGGGCTAAAATTAAGCTTTACAATGATACCCATTACCACCGCGGATGTCAATGTTAAGAGCTCATATGAGGTGATTTAAGTTTTTAAACACTCTGTAGAGCCACTTACGTAAGAAACTCAGAGGAAATAATCCCACCAGAAGAGCTCATTTAATTTTGCAGTAGAAACAAGTAGTGTCATTAAATTTCTACTTTTGAGAGTTACCGCGACAGAGCTTTGTTTAACACGTCCTCAGCCGGAAACTCGGCACGGCCTTCTAGCTAGATCTATTAAGCAAAACCTGACCAGTTGTTGGCTTGGGCCGTGTGTATGCGTCGTCTATTCAGTGATTTTGTCAAAATGCTCAAAAAATGTCCAGTCTCAGGTGTATAGGGCCTATAATTTCTTTTTAGACCCAGTCTCAAGCGAGTTAATTTTTCTCTAACAAAAATATCGCTAAGCGTTCGACATCACTTTTTTCTGTCAGAACAAAGCCTAAAGTAAACTTTATTTTCTTGAAATTTTAAGGACAAATAGCTTTATATTTCTAAGTTCATTTCTAAAAACACATGAAGAGGTCAAGTGCAGCAGGGGGGGGGGGGGGGGGGGGGGGTTAGTTATTGGGGTAAAATAAAGTTCATTCAAGGGCGTTATGGCACATAGAGCCGCAGCTTATCCTGGTTTCAATAGCATGAAGTGGAACAGGACATTAGCCTGATGCAGGTTTTTCTCCAAGCTAGTGCTTGTACCCATTTGCACCTGGGTAGAGTGGGATAAATGTGTGTTAAATGTCTCTCTCAAGGAACACAATGTCGAATATAGCTGTGCTAGGATTCAAACTCGGGACCTCATCATCCCCAGTCCAGCAGCCTAAGGGCTCGCCACCCATGCCACGGTTATTGTGGCGTCACCTCAATAATAACTACTCTAATGGTGTGCATGTCCCTGAAATAACTTCTTGATTTTTAATGATTGATTTCTTGAGACATTTATCAACATATTTGCTCTCACCTTTTTCCAACAGATTGTCGTTACATCTGGTGGAATGTTAACCAAGAAACTAGATATCTCCGACCTCCAGTTTGAGAAAATGTCCAAATTTGACGGCACGTCAGCGTATGCCCAAACAAAACGTCAACAAGCTATTATGACAGAAGAGTATGCCAAAGCGTATCCCAGGTGCACTTCTCCTGCATGCATCCAGGCTGGGCAGACACGCCAGGTCTTTTAATTTCAAATTTAATCTCACTTTTCTGACATTTTAAAACTATTTTCACTGTGAAGGAAATGACATTAAATAATATTAAAGTTTTAAAGCCTCATTGGAACAAGGACAAGACAAATACAAGGAATAGACAGAAAAAAATTGGCTACCACAGGGATTGAACCCACGACCTCTGCATCGCCGGCACCCATCGTCTCGCTATAAAAAGAAAGTGTGCTACCAACCGAGCTAATTACACTAAATTGTATTGATTCAAACAAACATTGGAAGCCAATAGTACAGTGATTAAAGATAAAAGCTCAACCTGCTTTGAATTCTAAGGTTCAATCCTAGTGCATAAAAATTTGTAAATATTTTGTTATTTCTTCTCAGTTAAAGTGCTGTCCTCACACCACTGTTACAAATGTATAAATGGAGCAAGGCAGTGTACTCTTGATCTACATGTTGACGTAGACAATCTAGTAACATATTTATTATACTCATAGTTGACATTCAATCAATGAGTGAAGCAAATTCACAATGCTGGCATAACACGAAGGTAGACTCAACACTACCTTCTTGTACATATGTCTGTCTATCTCAGTCTTGTTTAACATCCCTATTTATAATCAATACCAAGACATTTCCAAAAACGGAAATTTCTACAACATTCAAGACAGTCCGAGAAATTTCGATACGATCGATACTACACAATTGTAGATAAAGCTCTCTCTTTCTAGACTTAAATGAATCGATACTAGGGCATACCAAAACGATTACATCACAAACTCGCTTGGGGCTTCATACACGCTAAGATCAATTACGTCATATGTTTTCCTTTACTATGGGAAATCTCCTTCAGAGCTACAAGTAACTATGTTACAGACACACACCCGTTTGTTGTAGTAGGATCGACCTCACCCTTAGTTCCATCCATCCAGGACGAATGGGTGTGTGTTTTGTATGAAACCTCCTGGACATATTGAGGATTTCTTGCCATTCTGAAGGCTGTATGGGCAATATAAGAAATGTCCACAAACTTAAACCCATGCTTCTGATAATGATGGAACTTGTTTAAGAGGAAGGGAGGCGTTTATTAGAGTGCAAATTAAATTTCCTCAACTTATTTATGGGGTGTGGTTTTTGTCGGTGGGGAGGGGGGAGGGACATAAATTCATAAACAAACTGTGGCTCTTTTCAACACATTGATTTTCTTTGGCTAAACACACTTGAAAAGACAGCTTTGTCAATCTAAAATGTAGGATAGGAGCAAGCTAAACTGTGGTCATCAACAATAACAAACCACTGTCAAAGAAGCTTTTGGTGAAACATGTGTATAATGTATATACACGAAGCAACAACTAAGGAAATGTAATAATAAACAGTAAGGCACCTTATTGATAGATTGATTTCCCCTCCAGGCGTCCAAACCTCTTTGCCATCCTTCTACAACATGATGAAGAACAAGCTTCGAACCGAGGAGCAAGGGCGGACACCATGGTTTGGTTGGCCATCTCTCCAGCCACCAAATCTAATAAAAGTGGACTTTTCTTCCAGGGTGAGAAAAACGATTTAAGATACATCCAGTTTATCCTTTTATTGTGCATTTGGACAATTTAGAATTGATCTGTACTCATCAACTTTAACCCTAAAACTTGCCCGACAGCCGATCATCTGCAGTTATGAACCCGTCTCTGGCACCCACAGCCGATCATCAGTCGTTATCGAACACGTCTCTTTGAAGCCCACTTAAAGTGCGAATACAAAAAATATTGAGCCGAAACAGGAAGACATAATTGATAATGCATACTGCAACTGCTTCAACTGCTATCGCACTAAATTCAGGTGAATCCAAAATAGATTTTAATATTGAGATTTTTCAGCTTAGATTTTTGCCTTTTGTTGATGTAACGTTGTCAGGTCCAGGTGAAAGACTATCAAACGCCGTTATTTAAAGGCCATTTAGCACTAGAAAACATCTGTTTTATATCTTCACTAATGATCAGAGGGATAATGACAATGATTTTGGTGGAATTTATAAGATAAGATAAGAAGAATATTTATATTGCGCCTTCCCTCAGAAGAGCTCAAGGCGCATTACAAGCAAAATGATTACACAGGCATGGCATGCTATGGCTAAAACATTTTACATAAAACAGATGCATTAATAAAAAATAGTATCACAATCAATTCAGTAAAAGCACGCAATTCAATAAAATTCATCTAAATATGTTGGAGAAGTAGTGGGTCTTCAAGCGAGATTTCAGTATATTCAAAGACTCTGCAGACTAGACGTCCCATGGTAAAATGTTCCAAATTTTGGCTGCTTGTGTTTGTAGGGCCCTATCTCCGAAAGTCTTAAGTTTAGTTTTGGGTGTTTATCTCGTCAGTAGTAACTCAAGTGATGAAGATGAGGTGGAATTTAGGAACAGTGATGACACTACGTTCGGCAAGTAGGTCTTGAGCCTGATAGACAACTTTTAGCTCTAGTATTTATCTCACATTATTTTTTTCCAATGACATCAACACAAGAATAGCTTGAAAAAAGTCAGTTCATACATAATTTTTGCTTTATTTTGTTTCTGTAACCAAATTCATTCAGGTTTCCACTCTTTTCGTAGTGAAAATGACACCTTTTTTCTGGACGCAATATGCATGCATAAGAATGTCAATTGATACCATAAACCCTTATAACTATACATTTTCTGAAAGCTCATTGCCTGCAGAATTTGATAAAAAGAAAATAAAGTTTCAAAAGAGGGCCTAAAAATTTGTATGGGCGTTTGAAATGGAAAAAATAAAAACTGCTTCACAGTTTGACAGTATAAGGTCAAGGTCACCATAACTCATCCTTATCATCTCATCACCGATGGAAAAGTATCTATACCTCTGACATCAAATTACGCCTTGTTTTTTCACATACTCATTCCCCTAATTGCCATCATGAGCATGGCCGCCACAGAAGTTTATATAGGCCAGGTCGAGGCCTAAAGGCGCTGGTTGCTCACTCGGTAGAGAATCTGACTGCCACCCAGGAGGCCCGAGTTTGATTCCCAGTCCACAAAGATTTTTCTGAACCTTCTGTAACCCCAGTAGCTAGATCTGTTAAGACTCAGTGGAAGTAAAGGCAATGTGGAAAACAATGGTAAACTAACACATTCTGTCACATACCTAGAAAGAAATCAGGTCTCTATCTCTGATTGCCTTATGCTCAACTTTAAGTATGGGACTTCGTTTACTTTATTGTCAATGCAAAACCGAGAGACCTAAGTGAATGACAATACATGAGATATTGATGCGGTGTAACCCCTTGGTGGACATTGGATATAAGAACAAGAACACATTGCATATAACTATGATCACATCAGATCTAAGATCATACCAGATATAACATCATATCAAATATAACATCACACCAGATTATAGTATCACATCGGATGTAATGCCACATCGGATATAACATCTTTAAAGATATAACACCACATTGGGTATAATTTCACATCGAATATAACATCTTTAAAGATATAACACAACATCGGATATAACATCACACCAGATTAGTATCACATTGGATATAGCATCACATCAGATATAACATCACACCATATATAGTATCACATTGGTTATAACATCACATCAGATATAACACCACACCATATATAGTATCACATTGGGTATAACATGACATCAGATATAACACCACATCGGATATAACATCACACCATATATAGTATCACATCGGATATAAAATCTCATCAGATATAACACCACATTGGATATAACATCACACCATATATAGTATCACATAGGGTATAACATCACATCAGATATAACATCACATCGGATATAACATCACACCATATATAGTATCACATTGGGTATCATATCAGATATAACATCACATCGGATATAACATCACATCGGATATAACATCACATCAGATATAACATCACATCAGATATAACATCACATCGGATATAACATCACATCGGATATAACGGCACATCGGATATAATATCGATCTAAGACTGTTCATAATGGTATTAATAGATCCTCAAATAAGTTATTTTTTTGGGATAACGTTTATTGTGACGATTAAAAATGAGTACCAACTTGCCGTACTTTATATAAATATCTGGCTTTTTGTCCTATAATAGCTGTGTTGAAAGAAAGGCCTATGTCGTTTCTAAAAAATGTGTATAAATTCAAAGAATCGATACTGAGCTTTTTTTATGATATGATAATGACGGGAATGAACTGCTCTAGCCACTAGTATGATAGACTAGATTTGTCCCATTTTCAGCAAAAATGGCATTCCCAGAACTTGAAATAACTATAACAAACATGTCGTTATATACCCCTTTAAAGCCTCCACAGCTCACAAAGAAGTGCTAGCAGTCGGTCGTCGAATTTAGTTTTTGACCGCCTTGATTGCGTTTTAGGATCTTAGGCTTCTGACTCTAGCCCGAACGTTGATGTCAATGTCAATCAGAGCGTTGAGATATTTAGGAGCCTGTCTGTGTATGCATTTGTAGAAATAACAAGCAATTTTGAAAGTTATTCTCTTCTCGATGGGTAGCCAGTGCAGGACAGGGCTGATGCTCTCACGTAAACTTGAACTTGTCTTTGTAATGGCCCTGGCAGCTTTGCTTTGTTTTGAATCACCTGCAATTTTTTAAGTCTTTGCTGGAAGACCCTGAAGTAGAGCGTTACAATACATTACTATATAAGCCATAAACACTGTATTTCTTCTTCTTCTTTTATATAATGTCCTCCTCAGATCGGCAACCAGTAAGCCCCCATCTACGACTGGCAGGGACGACGTCGACTGAGGAGGAGAACCAGAAGCTGATGCGAATACTAGACGACATGGCTCGGCAGCATGGAGTTTCAGCGTAATGGCAAGGCGACAAGGATAGTAGGACGACGAAAACAAGAAGAGTGACGCACCAAAGATTGTCTTTACATTAGATGTATGATGCTTATTGTGTGACTGTCGATGTGTGAAAGAAATGAAAACGATGGCATTACATTTTTTTAATTCTTAGGGAAACTGGGTAACCATATGTGAGACTGTCATAAATTGATGCAAATGGGTGCTAATGGTCCCATTTCACTCTGTGTGTGTGAGAGAGAGAGAGAGAGAGAGATAGCCATAATTTTGTGTCAGACCTTCTCAATTTCACCTTTGACTCATCCCCACTCAGACAAACTAATGAAACATAGCTGAATTTTATTGGTGCCAATGTAAAGTTTGATCTCTTATGAACACTGTATAAAATATGAAATAATAACAAATGAAAAAGTGACAAATTCTTTAAATGACCTTACTTTTGTGGCCCAGAGCCTCCTTATTTAGCGGAAACGCTGCGCATTACAAGTGCACGGTTTTTACATGTAACCAAATTTTACAACGCAAATTACCCCCTCACATCACATCATCGAAAGCGTGTGAAAGCTGCGAGTTCCCCAGGGACCCCTTGGCAGCAAATTACCCCTCAAAATGCTTGACTTTGCCTAAATGTAACATGTTTTTTTAAATGTCTTCAATTTGTTGTGTTTAAAGAGTCAATTCCTGTGAAAAATAAAGTTAATAATCTCTTCCAGTGTGTGTATGTGTGACATCTAGATCTTAACTGCTCTCAACTAGTCTTGGCTGTCTTGGCTCTGATCACCCTTACCTTCTCCCTCACTCGATAGGTCTGTTAGACAAACAGTCCAATCGTCTCTCTCTTTGATCCGGGTGAGAAAATCTGAGAAAGGTCCTGTGTCACTTTTACCCACGGAGATTGTACTCTGTATGACACGCGTGTCAACCAATAAAAAGAAAACATTTTTGCTGAATGTTTTCATTATCATGTTGTAGTCTTGAGTGAGAGAAGATTGTAACAGGTCTTCGAGAAGGCCTATTCGATCGTGTCCTCAAACCAATGAACAAACCAACCGGAAAGAATAAGAAACAACAAAAAAAGAGAGTTTATATGTATTTCCACTCAAAACTGGCAGTGTAAATACATAGTAATGGGTCATGGCCTTTTACTCCGCCCAAATGCACCTTTGCCAAAATGCACGACTTTTTTGTCGCCCGTAGTCTGTGCATATTGGCGGATAAAGTCTGTTTTTTGAGTTGAAAAAGTTGGCAGCTACGTAGATGGTTGTTTTGGGCTTCGGTGAGAATTTTATTCTAATGACATCGGACTGCCAACGTTTTTTATTTGATTTGATTTTGATTAATCCACATCCACAACTAAAGTGATCTCGGGGCCTTGTACTGAAGGATTTTTTTAAATTCCGGTCTTTGCCAAGGGATCTTTAATGTGCACAGAGTGTTGTCAATCTGCACATGGGACCTCCTTTTTATTGTCTGTCTCCGATGGGACTAGGTATCGATCCACTATCTGAACCTGGGGAGTAGATTTTGCTTGAATAAACTCGAGAAAATAGTTCAACCTTTGCCAGGGCTCAAACCCACTACCTTTTGGTTGAGAGGCAGACACCTTGCCTCTGGACAACCGAGTCCCCTGACTACCTTTGTAATATTGAAATTAAAACTAGAAGCAAAGTTAGTGTCATTGTCAAAAAGTCTACTTAGACATCTGAGCCTCAGTGTGCCATCAATTAAAAAATCTGGAGTGACCAACCTAGAGACAAGGCACATTATTAAAGAAAAGCAAAAGAAGAGACAGTTGTGCAAAGTCAAAGATCAAAGGAAAACTTGTGTCAAGACCCACTATTCCTGTGCCCTAGTTGCACGATGAGGTTCTTATCAAGAAAAGGGCTTGTAATTGTATGCGGGAAGAATTTAAGAAAGAATACATTGCATTTCTCCATAATTGGTTTACATGTGGATAGCAACCAGGAGTGACAGTTACTGACAGTGTTCCCATTTTATAAAGTCAACAAAGCTCACCAGATATTCCTTACTCTCCTCAGAAAAGGGAAATAAAGATGGATTCTTAGTCTGTACCCCTGCACAAATGCAAGCTCACTGACTTTACATCATCTATCCTCCATCAGGCCATTTCATTCAAAGTCCTTCTCAACTCCTCAGGGGACATACAGTACGCAAACCTGATAGGCTTTCCGTTTCAACTCTCTAACAAGATCTTTCTCTGCCTATAGCTGGGTACTCATTCACACCTGAGTCAAATGAGGAAAGAAGAGTGAAGTACCTTTCCTAAGAGAAAACGTTGTGAAAAAACCCCCACCTGAGCCAGTCGTCGGGATTGAACCAGTAGTGTCGTTAAGATTACAAGCACAACACTGTGGTTCAGCTACAATGTCTCAAATACACCGATAAAAGATCACACGTTGTAGAATAATGTCATTAAATTATATTAAAGTTTAAAGCCCCATAGGAACAAAGACAGAGGCAAATACAAGGAATACAGGGTTCCCAAAATTCCAAGACTTTTCCAAGATTTTTCCTTGCAAACATAAAATTTTCAAGAAATTTCTGGCCTTAACGAGCGACGTGAAATTTGGTGAAAGCGTATCAAATGAATCGTAAATGAGACACAATTCTAAAACGATATTACGTTTGAATGGTAAAGGATGACAGGTCTGACGATGTCAGACAAATTGAAAGCCCAGCTGTTCAGGAGACAATTTGAGAACGAACGAATAAAGGCAAAGAACAGCATCACTAAATGGCCACATCAGTTCCGAGATGGGAAAAATATGATTGTAATATTTCATAATCATAAAGATTCCAAGACTTTTCCAAGACTTAAATTAAAGGGAATTTTAAAATTCCAAGTCTTAATTTCTTCCAATCAAATTCCAAGACTTTTCCAGTTTTCCAAGATGAGTGGGAACCCTGGGAATAGATAGAATAAATCTTTGGCCACTTAGGGGATTGAACCCATGACCTCTAAGTCGGCACCCATAGTCTCGCCATGAAAAGAGAGCGCGCTACCAACCAAGCTAAACTACGCTCCTTAATTAGCTTAGTTGGTATGGAAGTGGTAGTGAGTTATGACCTCCATGCTGTCACTGTCACTGTGACAGGAATAGGAGAGGGTGGGATAACGAACTAAAAGTTCAAAGTCAGCTAGGCTAATGCTCTAAGTCAAAGGAGTTGGCGTAAAGAGAAAGGAAAGGGATGGGGGTACTGAAAACGGTGTAGTGTGAGAGAGGAGGGGTAGGGGGAGGTAAGTGAAGGGTTTTGATGAAGAGACACTTAACCTTACATCACTATGGTGTTACTACCTCTCAGTCTGGTCTCGTCAAGGCAAAGTACATGCAGTTACAGCATAGGTTGGTATCAAAACGAAAGTTGGTATTCATCGCCTCTGGTCTCGAGACCATGGTCAAATTAGAATAAAACGCCTCAAAGTTTGACTCAAAGCCTTGTACTTTTGGTATCAAGTAATGGCTCGAATAACGCCCAGGCAATTATATTATAATGTATTATTATTAATATTATTATGTATTTTTTTCTTATTCATGAGTACGGTATTAATTTATATGACAAAGTCTTACTTCATTTTGTTTTATTTAATTTATTGTTACTTGTAATTGTATGAGTATCAATATCTTCAAATTTTGTTGTTGTAAAGTTTATTGCTGAGAGAAATATAAAGAATAATACATTATATAAGCAGAAAATAACTCTTAATTTTATTATATATATTTAATATACTGATTGAAAATTTGGACACACACTGTGTTGGCAGTTCAAGAGCAAAAATTTTGTGACTGTTGCATCTTGTGGAGACAGCTGTTTTCGTTTATATTATACTAAATTCAATTTTTCATGCTTTTTTTAAATTATTAAATCTGTCACAAATTTGACATCTAATTGGTTGTGACAATTTGTCTATAAATTTTTCATAAAATCATTAATGTGATTTAAAATAAACCATTTTGTTTGGCTCCACTTAGGTCTTCTTGTATTTATCGCGCCACAACCAACAACCAGTTTGTTTTAAGAGCTTTTCAAGATGAAAAAAGTCAATCTGGAGTATATAAAATTGTTGTTTTGATATTGTTAAAGTTAAATAATATAGAACCCAAATAAAAAAAACTAATGTTCTGCTAAATTTATAACACATGTACACTCAAACTTTGTTATGCCCCCCCCCTCTTTTTCATAAGAAGATTTGAAGACAAAGTTTATCCTCCATTGCTTTGCTTAGGCCTAGGTCAGCTGAATGAAAGGTTTCATCGCCGTAGGCCCACATTGCGTCATCCTGATAATAGCCTGGCAGGGTAGGCATGGCTATGATCGGGTCCAATGACGTGGCTTCGCAGCCCCTTTGAGACCTTGAGTAGAAAACTTCAGAACTTTGTCAACATTTGCCTTAGGAAAATACTACGGATTCAGTTGTCAGATAAAATCCAAAATTGAAACACCCTGGGGAAAAACAATGCTGTAACCAATAGCAGAAGAAGAAGGACAGCGGAGATGGAGATGCATAGAACACACCCTCAGAAAACCTCAGAGAAGTACTACTACAAGACATGCCCTCCAGTGTAATCCACAGGGGCACAGGGTAAGGGAAGTCCATGATTAACCTGGAGAAGGCTAGTGGAGGATGACTTTATCTTTAAGAAAGGGGGTCTTTTGTGAGGGGACTTATCAAGAGTTTCCAAAGATAAGAATAAGTGAAAGGCTGTTGTTCGTGGCCTATACCCTGGTATAGGGTGAAAATGCAATGATGATGATGACAGTAGTGTTATAACCTAGACTAATCCATTTTGAGTTGAGTTAGGACTGTTTCTGTCGATATTATTTTCTAGACTACATAAGAAGAGACGAGGTGGGTCTACCATTACTAGTAGTAGTATTACTATATAGTATTTCAGCTACAATTGCCATTTCACATGCATGAGGCCTACTTTGCCTTGTCATTGATCATTTTTCTTCTACTGGATAAATGAAATATTGATTATTTCCCTCATTGTAAAATTGAAAAGGGTGCTGTCGTTATAACACCAATTTACCACTGGCACAACAAATAGCGGTATAACCAGGTTTGAGTGTATATGAATTTCTAAACCAAAATGCACCATATTAAAATGAGGCCTACTTCAAACTTAGCTAATATTAATATCAGTTATTCACACCCAGTATAATAATAATAATAGTAACAATAATAATAATATATATCTTTATTGCCATTTATCATATGGTTACATAATCTTTGTGACAACAATTCAAAGTCGAAATAAATATATAGTAATAATATAATATAACAAGCAAATTACACCCAGAATGGTACCATTAGTACCAAGTAGGATTATTAGATCATGTTAATACATGTATTCAATTCTGAGGTTACGCAGGTAAGTGTGAAGGTGCTATTCCAACTTTTTAATTACCTGGTATAACATATTAACATGTTCAAAATGGCAGGCTAGCTGAATGAATGAAAATGATGCTCACAAAGACGGAGAAACATTGAAGTTTACATTAATTCAACATCACCTTTGGCAGAACGTTTTCTGCCTATCGACAGAGCCTTTCGAGAATAAAGAACGACCAACTCATAATTATATATAAATAGATAATCATAACACGACCAATCTTTTAATACAATAAGTGATAATGACGAAATGGGTTCCGGCACCCAAAGTCACTGAAACCTGAACTTAAATTTTTAAAATTTTGCCAAACCTGAAAATGCTCTCAATCGCGCAACATAGATATACATCGCACCTATTCTACTATGTATTGTAATCGTATTAATGTCTATGAAAAGAGAAGGAAAAGAAAAGATTTCGACTAATTGAGAACATCGCCAAACTGGAGATTTTTTTGACAAAATCTGTCAAAATGGAATTCGGTTTGAACCAGAATAGCGGCACTCATGAATGACGATGACACTAATATTAATGATGATTTTAATATTGATGTGCTGATGGTGGTAGGAATGGCGAAGACGATAGTGATTGGAGATTGTAACAGAGTTACTTTAGCTCTGAAGGGGAATTCCCGTAGTAATTGAAAACCCATGACGCAATCAATTTTGGTGTGTGCTGAGCCTAGCGTGTTTGTGACTTAATCATTTTGGTGCCTTAGTATGAATTCCTTTATGTCTAGAATGTTCTGGAAATTTCCGTTTCTAGAAGAGTCTTTGTTTTTAAGTATAAAAGGGCAATCTATCTATGAATTTTATGATTGTGGGAGAGTGTGAGAAACAGATTCAACAAGTGCGAGAAAAGTACATGACTGTGATTCCACCTTTATATGACAGCATTGTGAATTTGCTTCACCTCATTGATTAATTTTCGACTGATTATTAATTGAGCATTTCTAGATTGTCTCTACGCCTTCGTCAACATTTACCCTTCGTAACAGAGATATATATAATATGATATGCTACTTATTGTTTGATTAATTAACAATGTGAGTAAACTATAACATGCAATTGAGCGCATGATATTATATCAGACACTATCCTGTGTATTAGTATTAGCCTGGAAAAAGAGGAAAAAAAAACATGTTTTGATATAGAACCGCACACACAAACAAAAAAACCCACATATTATTATTATTATCATTAATAATAACAATAATGTACATTTCTATTGCGCACTCATGCCTACAAGGGTAAGGCTCTAGGCGCATTACATATTTAAAGAAAAATAAATACATGTATTACATATGATACACAATATGAATTTCATTATTTTCATACATCAAGCTACATGAATGTGTGCAATTTATGACAAGAAAATCGACAATGCAAACAAGAAGAAGAAAGTTGTTTAACAGTTAATACTGTCATGAATTCATATTCCACAAACCCACACACACACAAACTTCTTCACACACAGGATGAATACAGTCTCCAAAAAAATATACAATTTTTCATTTAAGAAAGTAAGCTTTTATAAGCTAGTTAAAAAGATACAGTCCAGCCCTTTATATCGACATCACTGGGACCACCAAATTTTGTCAATATAAGAGGGTTTTTAATGTATGTATTGTGTGTGTGGGGGTGGGGGGGGTGGGAGGTCGAATGAGTTGTATATCCTAGTTATCAAAACAAATGGATGGGGGGGAAGGAAATCACACGTGCATGTGCGTAGGGAAATGGGTAGTGTTGTGTGATGGGGGGATAGAAATAACATGGTATATCCTACGCATCTCTGTGATGTATTTATCATAACAAATGGCCGTGGGGGGACAGGCGTGATTGAATGAGTTTTGACCGGTTGTGTGTGTGTGTGGGACGTGTGTGGGGGTGGGTGTGTGTGGATGGGGGGCTGTGGGAGGGCCCGAAATGTATATCTTAAGCATTTGTGCGATGTATTTGTCATACTAATACTCTTATTATATTACTGCATTAATGGTTAGCAATTTTAATAATGAATAGATCTATGTATTATGATTTTTAAACATTTCTTGATTATAATCAACACAAATGTAATGGGGTTTCTGGAGGAATGAATAAGGGTATTATTATTATTATTATTATTATTATTATTATTATTATTATTATTATTATTATTAAAGGTATATCCTAGTTATCAAAACAAATGGATGTGGGGGGAAGGGGGGGAATGGACAAATGAGCTTTGATCGAATGCAGTGCATGTGCGTAGGGTCGGTTGGGTAGTGTTGTGTGACAAATTAAGAAATTTGGATATCCTACGATTCTAGATGTATTTATCATAACAAATGGCCTGGGGGACAGGTTTTTGAATGAGTTTTGACCAAGGGCGTGTGTGAGGGGGTTTTGAGGTTTAGTGGGCGTGGGGGGCTGTGGGAGGGCTCGAATGGTGTTGTATATCTTAAGCATTTGTACGATGTATTTGTCATACTAATACTTTTATTATATTACTGCATTAAACAATTTTAATAATGAATAGATCTATGTATTATGATTTTTAAACTTGCTTATAAGGCTACAGAATGTAATTTCCTTCTTTGGATGAATAAGGGTATTATTATTATTATTATTATTATTATTATTAAAGGACATTATCCAAAAATAAAGACATAATACAATGTGAATGGAAGGTAGTGGGACCTAAAAAAATAGACCTGCCTAGTTTTACAAATCTCCTGTCGAGACAAATTAAGCAATTTTGAGAGTACGAGTTCTAGAAGAAAAAATTCTGTCATTTTCTGGTTTTTTAAAGCTGTAAAACGATTGGTTCCATACAGGAGGTTTAGAGGTTTAGAGGACTCTAAGATAGCTTGCTCATTGCTCACCGTCTTCTTTGTATAACGATACAATAAAAACGCATTTAAACAAGAAAATAATACTAATACTAATAGCAGGAGGCTCAAGATATCTACCACTCATCCAATCCCGTATTCCATGCAATTATCGATCGATGAAGACACAAGTTTGCGCTGGTCTAGTGGGACATGGAGGATCGAGATCTTGAACACTTTCACCTTCATGGCGACTCTATGTGAATGTTATGCAATCACGCCGAACAATGTCATCGTGTGCTGCTGAGCAATGCGCTTCAGTATCAAGTCAATGACTCCTCTTGTCGATTTATGCCATCCACGGAAAAACAGGATTTTGATGTGACGTCGATACATGCAGGATGTCTATATCACGCCATGCAATGTCGATATATGCAGGATGTCTATATCACGCCATGCAATGTCGATATATGCAGGATGTCTATATCACGCCATGCAATGTCGATATATGCAGGATGTCTATATATGCGATGTCAATATATAGGTTGGACTTTATGTCTTGATGTTTTTTCTAAAAATTGACAGTGACTTTTACTCTTTAAAGACTGTGGGAGGGCATTCCACACAAATGAGCCATAATAAGTGAAAGATCGTGTAACAACACTAGTTTTTACTTTTGGGATTAATAGAGTAGAAGTATCGGCAGACGATCTTAATGTCCGACCAGATTTGTAGACATTTAAAAGACTTTGAAGATCTATAGCTAGGTGCTGTTCAATCAAAACATTTGTAAACTAAAGATGCAGCTTTGAATTTTATTGGGTTTTTTTTTTTTTATCAGTGATAACCAGTGAAGTTCTGTCAGTAGTGGGATACATTTTCAAATTTTCGTTTTTTAAAAAAAAAATTATTATTATTATTATTATTATTATTATTATTATTATTATTATTATTATTATTATTGATTTATCTCTTTATTCATGTTTCAATAGACAAATCAATACAATTTATCAAAAACATCAAAATGGAGACTATGAATTAGACACAAACTGAGGGTAGGAGAGTTTCAATGACTCCCACCAACGGTTGAAAAATGTTCTAGATTTTTTTGAGCAAAATTAAAAATTCTACCAATAACCCCGAGACCAACTTGTGTTGTGGATGTGGGTAAATGTTTCAAGCCACTAGCATTGCTATCATGTCATCAACTTCTTCATCATTCAAATCTGTGTCACCGACTCCAGACAGGAGCCTGACACATTCAATATGGCGCCTCGTACAGGCAATTACCAATGCAGTTTGCCCATATGAGTTTTCAGCATTCACATCAATCTCTGCTTCCTGAATAAGACAATCTACGCACTGAACGTGACCATTTTCACACGCTATCATTAATGCAGTCAAACCATCATTATCTTTGGCATTAATATCAATGCCGGGGACTTGTGTTAAAGGAGCCACACAACTAAGATGGCCATTCTGGCAAGCAAGCATCAAGGCCGTTTTGCCTTTCGTCCTCTCTGTACAGTTCACGCCAACTCCCTGCACCTGGAGTAGCCGATTCAAACATGAACTATAACCATTATGGCTTGATATCATCAAAGCCGTCCATCCCATTGCATCTGTGGCATTACTGGTATTAACATCTATCAATTCATTCTGACAGAGGTGATTAATACAGTCAACGTGACCATTTTGACTTGCATACATCATCGCTGTCATTCCATTCATATCTCTAGAATTCACGCAAATGTCATAGTTACTTAAGAAGCAAGACAACACAGTCGGTGTGTCCAAAAAGCATGCAATCATTAATGAGGTCAAACCGTTATTGAGAGCAACATTAACAGAAATGCTTGGTACATCAAGAAGAAGTTCCACGCATCTACTATGGCCCATAATACTCGCAATCATCAATGGCGTACGGCCCCTTGTGTCTGAAATGTTCACGTCGGTTTCCCTAAACTGTAAAATATGATTAACACAGTCAGCATGACCATGCGCACTTGCAATCATCAGTGGCGTCCAGCCGCAAATATTGCCGTCATTGACATCGGTGCCCCAGATGTGTATTAGAAAATCAACACATTGTGCATGATCTTTCTTACACGCTAGCATAAGCGCTGTTTCCTCCAAATTATTCTTAGCATTGATATCAAGTCCGTCGACTGAAACAAGTCTATCCACACATTCAGTATGACCGTACTCAGAAGCTATCAGGAGTGCCGTCATTTTATCCGTATGGGTAGCATTCAAATCAAGGTTCTTGGCTTTTTGAGTTAAAGAACTTATACACTCAGCATGACCATTCTGACTTGCATACATTAATGCCGTATAGCCCAATTTATTCTTAGCATTGACGTCTAATTTCTTCCTTTGACTCATGATTTACTTACAGCCAGGTTCACAACGAAACACGGGTCAAAAAATGATAGCTGTTGGTGCAGCACTGGATGTGAGAACAAATCAATATGCTGAGTTGCTTGCTGTATGTTCTCCTCTAACTGATGTATGATTTGCTTCTACTCTATATATTTTCTCTGAAAAGCTTTGTGTAAATAGCATTTTGTATTATTGTACTCCATGAATGAGATTGTCACTCAAAGTAAAGATCCCTCCAATGCCAACCTGAAAAAGAAGGAAAAAAAAGAATTCAGGAGGTTTATATTTTATAAACAAAAAACGTATTTCAAGCCATACTGATAACACAGATTATCCTCACTAGTCATGAATACACCCCATTCTGGGAAATTGCCGAAAAATAAGTAAATTTCCTTCAAGTTCAAGGCCGTTGAGCTTATCCTGGTGTCAATAGTGTGAAGCGAAACAAGTGTTAGTACTCACCTCCTGGCCAGGACGCTAGTCTGATGCAGGTTTTTACTCCCAAGCTACTGTTTGTACCCATTTGCATTGAATGGGGAAAACATTTATAATGTGTCTTTCCCAAGGAACCCAACGTCAGACCTAACTTTGCTAGGATTCGAACCTCGTGATCTCCAGTCCGGCAGCCTAATCACTCAGCCACTGACGCCCCAAGTAAAGTAAGTCCCATACTCACAGTTGAGCGTAAGGTAATCAGAAGTAGAGTCCTGATTTTTCTAGGCTTACGGCAGAGTGTGGAAGTTTGCCATTGCTTTCGACGGCACCTTTAACTCATAAGACTACCATTGTTGCACAGGTACAATCCCACTACACTTACGATGTAGTACAATTGTCGCACATGCGACACGAATGAATTGCGTTGCCTAATGTAAACGAAGTGCTCTCCACTCCTTTGAATGTGACCCTATCACCACTATCATTGACCGCTGACCAGAGCGGCTTGTGAAGTTTTCATATTTTTTAAACAAGCAAAAGTTGTTTTTTTTTAAACCAACAAACTCAAACCTCATTGTGCCAGAGTTGCACATAAGGCTGGCCTGGACAAAAAAACAACAAACTCTGTCACTCAAAAAAACAAAAACAAAAAATATTTTAATGATTTTAATGGGCCATTGGCTGTCCCAGACCTGTGATCAGATGCACTATCTATGCGTTTGATGACTCAGAAGAGGAAATGGGTTTGTTTTTAAATAGACAAATTCTATCACCCATATTATAACCTTCTCCAAGAGCAGTAGAGAATAAGATTAATACTTTGATTGCCAAGCTCTATGAGGCCCTATGGAATCCCCATTGCCAAGGGTTTGGGAAGAAAATGGGCAAAACAGGGTCATGTTACAAAAAATAATATATCTCCATAAATAATACGCAAGCTAGGTAAGTGATATTTGGAGGATGGGTGGAATAATAAATAAGCTTTCAGTACGTATCATCAAATATGCAAATGAGGTCACATGACCATGGCAGCTATATTAGATTTATCATGAATATGTAAATTTTGCCTGTTTTTTTTAATGTTCGCTTTGATTGAGCCTTTCAGTGACATTTAAATTTTTTATGGGTTTTTTTAATGATAATGTTATGGAGACAACCCAAATTGAAAAACAAAGTGTAATGATATCAATTTTCAGGATACTTTCTATGAATTCATAGGTTTTATTACATCACAAATAAGTTCTGTCACAAGATCAGGATAAAGCAATTTGAAAAATGTCACTGGTTCAGACATATTATCAGGATCTAGATCTATGTTCCTCACTCCCGTTTATTCTTCAAACTGTAACATCCATTCACATGGGTTACTAGTTTCTGGGTTTTCAAGACAGTTCCAATCTGATTCTAAAGTTTGATGTTCATCTGCATCGCCATGTCTCCTTTTTCTAGGTATGGCTCGTTGCGGGTCATTCGGTACATCTACAGGCACTATTACTTCATTGTCGCTATCAGAACTATCACTACTTGCTTCACCGCTAGATCTAATCTCATCTCCTACCAAATAATCATCTAAATCTTCATCTGAGTCATGATCCTGACGATAAACACTGGTGACATCATCTGATTCCATTGTTCTGTTGTAAATATTGGAAAAAAAACGACTCTAAATCGAGTAATCGGCCTCGTTCGCCACCCAAAAAAATTTTGGCAAATGACCGACGGACTTACGTCAAAGGAAAGTAACTCCAATAACTCTACAGCGTCGTACAAATAACTATGCGAATGTTTCCTGGGCATTATTATAGTTTCGACATATGTCGGGGATGGCGTATGGCGTCCCATCGGAAGTGTATGACATATGCCGCAGTTGGCAATCAATGTGTTAAAGACTGAGGCAAAACCTGGAATTCCATACAGTAATGTAGACACTTGCCAAGGAAAAGAGAGATGGAGGTCCTTCATTGCTGCCTCACATGCCAACTGGCATAATGGGCAGTAAGTAAAAAGTAAGTAATATTATAACCCGTCCAGAAGGATCACCGTCCAAAGCGACCACTTTGGTCAATGATCATTGGTGATTGTTATGGACAGGTTGGACTATGTAAACTATGCTATTTTTTTAAAAATCGTTGAAAAGATACCCTGACAGCGCCCCTTCAAATTTCCTCAATTCCTGTCATCTCAACTAACGAAAAGGCGTATCACCAATTCGCAAACACAGTTATAACACAGTTATAGCTCGCTAGATCTAGATTTACATCATTCAACTAAATTCAACTTTCCAGGTAAAATTCACTTCCGCGGCAGTGCAACAGTTCTCGGAAATTCCGTTACGGTAACAGTTAGATCTACATGTATATTGCTAGTACTAGCGTTTATATGAACCACAATTTTGCATGGGCAATCAATATACTTTTTAAGTTCTGGAAGGATTTACAGATCATCTTTGAAACAGCCACAAATCGATATGAACGACCAGTTGAGCAACAGACAGGTCTTCGCCTTCGATCGTTCACCGGAACTTTTGGACCTTGACTCTCGAAGTCGAACCGAGCAAGTATTCGATTCTGGAATCCATTCAAGCAATTCCATCTTTTCCATGATAGGAATATGGACAAGAATATGTTGAAATCGAGTATTTATATTTTTGGTATTTAATCGAGCCCAAGGGCTTTTGCTCGTTTCGGGTATTACCGATCTTAGACCTCTCGCGAGAAATGCCCAGATAGGTGATAGCCGAGGCGAGCTTATGGGTCGTTTTGTTCGTTTCATTTCGGGTATTTCCGTTCTTAGACCTCCCGCGAGAAATGCCTAGACTATGTTGTTAGGCAAAGAACACAGAGAACGCGATACACGCGATGAAACGCCCGCGCCAGAAAGGAGGCATCTTATCGCCGGCGCGAGGAAGCTACATCGTATTGTACATTGCATTGTAGTTATGGCCACGTCTTTAGAACTGCAGTATTTCTTGCTGGACAGTAATTTATCTACATTTATATTAGCAAAACGTAAAAGACAAGGTGTTTATGAAATTAATAAGAGAAGAAAAACTGACGGTGAATACCATCACCTTTTTCATCAGCTTAAATCTCAGCCAATAGATTTCATTCCTATACACGGATGAGTATGAGCACATTTAATTACATGTTGAGCAAAGTTGAATCAAAGATGGCAAAAACGTGGTGCAATTGGCACGAATCGATCCAACCGGAAGAACGGCTAGTCGTCACCCTGTCAGCCTGAGGTAAGTGAGAAATCATGATCCATTGAATTACACAATAATGAAATAATAATAAAATATATGTTTTACCGATAGCGCTAATTATCAATGCTAGATTACCGGTAGCCTACTGACAACTGATTGTGAAAATGTTAAATTTGATCTTTGTACATATATTTTTAATGTTTCCATGCCCCAAATCAAAGATTCTATATATTGTGTGGAGTCGTAGTCTAGTGGTAAACAATCGGCTTGTACTTGTGGACCTATCCTGGCTGTACCAGGTGTGACGTTGATCTCTTTGGAACGGCTCTTACACCCATTTCCTCATTCCACTCAGGTGTAAACTGAGTTTCCGACTAAAGGCAGAGGAAGATCTTGTCAGTATGCTATAGGCTAAAGCAATGCGCCTGTCAAATGGCTGCTGCTTAGTATGCTCCCCTGGGAGTTGAGAAGAGATTAAGGATGGCAAAGGCCTGTCAGGGAACCGCTTTGAACACATTTAGTGGATTTAGCGATATATAAGAGCTCACATTGTTGAATTATCCAGTTTCACGCTATGAAGCATAATATGTATATATGTACTAAATGAAGGAACACATCAAGACAAAATCAGCCAAGTTAAATTTACAGTAGACTTTTTCTTTTATTTGAACAAAAAACAATACTCTCCGTCTTCATTGGAAAGGAACTTGTGAAAAAATAATAAAGAACAAAGAAAAGAACTTAAAACAGACATTTCATTGAGATCAATATTGGTTGCTCTCGTAGGACTGGTAGCTGTGATGTGACGAGGCAGCACTGCTGTGACTGTAGTTTGAGATTGAAGACGTTGGTGTTGCCCTATGGTGCTGATATGTGTCATGACGGTTTCCATTTGGGCTGGACATCATCGCAAACTCCTCGACCACAAGTTGTATTCGATTTCTGAATGACAGCTTCACATGTTCAGGGATTATTTTGATATATGGTAGTACTGTAGTGATTTGAGAAATAGTAAATCAGCATCATTGTCGGTATCATCCTTTTGACTTTTTTCAGTAAAATTTTTGAAATATTGCAGCTTTTTTTTCAATGTAAAGTAATTATTTGTATGGATCAAGAGAATGAATCCCTTTTCCTTTTTCTGGTCTCACCCTGTCGGGGAATCTGACCGGTGGTAGTTGTTTGTTGATATGTAGTGGGAGTTGCCCCCATCTCCAACTCTAAGACATCAGACTCAGGGGCGGCAGGATCATGATATTCAGGACAATTACTTGCCAAATCTTGAATAGATGCAGATGAGTCATCCAATATATCTTGACTACACGTGGCATCAAGAAGAGTCCCTAAAGAGCCAGAACACGATGTCCTTCAGAAATAGGAGCTGCTGAAGTACTGCCATCTGGAAGTAGGACAATTATCAGCACTGTCTCCGGATCTACATACCGGTCTTTTGCTGCCTGGTGCCAAATAATCACGAAGATTTTTCCATTTTCTTCGCAAATTTGTCTCTGTGAAGATTAAATTGATATAATTTCCTTTAAAAAATGTACTTCTTGACGTTGAAAAATAACACAAAAAGAAAAAATGGTAGATAAATTTATTATTGTTGTTATCTTATAAAAAGTTGGGTAACTAATTCAAAAGATTGAAACATTTTCTTTTTCAGATATCTCATAACAGGAGCAACGTTCAAGTCCCTTGCCTTCAACTTTCAGATGGATGCCTCTACTGTAGCTAGTATTGTTTCATAAACAGTCGACTTTCAATGGGGAAGAATTGAAACCGCTGCATATGTCTGTTCCATCAGGAAATGTTCAAATCGATAGCTGATGAATTTTGCAACATCTGGAATTTTCCCAACTGCCTTGGAGCACTGGAAGGAAAACATGTTCGGATTCGTTGCCCAAGCAATTCAGGGTCCATGTTTTACAACTATAAAAGTATTCTCGACAGTTTTACAAGCTGTTGTAGATGCCAATTATAGATTCATAATGATCGACGTTGGAGGTTACGGCAAACAGAGTGACAGAGGGACATTTCATTAAGCATCTGATCTTTATCGTGCCATAAGGAGTGGAAAACTGGAAATTCCAGAGCCAATAGCCCTACCGGAAACAAATGTTGTGGCACCATTTGTGTTTGTTGCCGATGAAGCCTACCCCTAATGCCTTGTCTACTAAAACTAAAACTCTACCATGGGAAAAACTTACCTCTCGAAGAAGAATGTTTCAACAAAAGATTATCAAGAAGTAGGAAAACTGTTGAATGTGCCTTTGGAATTTAAGTTTCAAAGTGGCGTGTGCTTAACAAACCAATTGAAACAAAGGCTGAATTTGCAGACCGCATTATTAAGTGCGTCTGCGTTTTGCACAACTCAATACTAGACAAGGACAACGTGGATCAAAATCTCACTAAAGTTTCCTGTGACAACTCGGGAATAGATTAGAATCGCAGTGGCAGACCAAGTAAGGATGCTAGGTCTGCAAGAGATATATTTACTGCATGTTTTTCAAACTATCCATTGGTTTACAAGAAAACATAATACACATATATATGATGTAGAAAAGAAGAAAAAATGTCAATAGAAGCTTATTGGGCAGTGAGCTCATCGTCATATGGACCATACAAGAGAGAACTAAACACAGAGAGAGAGAGAGAGAGAGAGAGAGAGAGAGAGAGAGAGAGAGAGAGAGAGAGAGAGAGAGAGAGAGAGAGAGAGAGAGAGAGAGACATGGTGTGTGTGTGGAGGGGGATGATGAATTTGTAATCTATTGAGAATCGGATAAATAAACACAAACCTTCAATATTCATTTCTTGGCTTATCTCCTTCCATACCTTGTCTACCACGTTTCTGTTTGCGTGATCTTTCCTCCTTTTGTCCCATATGGAAGGCCTCTTTAAGACAGCAGAGAGCAGTGAATCAACGTCCTTTGTTCTTCATTTATTCAGGCTAAGACTCTCGCGGGCTTTTGGTTTTGAGTGAATATGGTCTACTTATAGCATTTTTCTGGGAAACTAGTGAAGCCTCCAGGCCTTTTCCAGGAAACAATTCGACCAACTTGCGCATTGCAAGCTGTGCGGCTGTAGGCCTAGCTTATTGTTAGTTGTCATGTATTGATTTCACTCACTCAGACTCACTGCCTGGATAGGTGAATAATACGAAGGAGCCACAGTGGAGTGAAGTCAAAGGCGAAATATGACAATAAGTGACACTCCACTAATAAAGACAGAACAAACACGTGACGTTTCGGGTATAACCCTTCGTCAGACAACAAACGAGAAATATCTAGAATCTAGAGATCTAAGTAATACCTCCGGCATCACCTAGAATTAGGTTTTTCGCTGCTAAAATTAGCACGTGATGCCGGGGGTATTACTTAGATCTAGATTCTAGATATTTCTCGTTTGTTGTCTGTCACGTGTTTGTTCTGTCTTTATTACGGTAGTGGAGTTGTCACTTATTGTCACATTTCGCCTTTGCCTGGATAGGTGATGCGCTCATTATTTTTTGCGGAAGACGAATTCCAGATAGATGTTTTTCTAACTGTGTTGAACTTGTGCTTACTTTCACTTTCAAACAAAATTAAATTTGCATCTATATCTAGATCTAGATCTAATATATTCTAGACTAACTACATCGTACAGAATGGCTTCTTCATCCAAGTCGAAGAAGTGGAATGGTGATGACAGTTCTAGCTCTAGCTCAAGACAATGCCCAAGAAAATATAAGAAAATTTGGGAGAACCAGTATGTTTGGTTAAAAGAAGACATTGATGGAAATGGTTATTGCAAACTTTGTAGGAAAAGCATGGTGCCCAAAATCTATAATATAAGCAAACATGAGCAGTCCGAGGAGCATTCAAAGCGAGCACGAGGATTGCAAATGACGCAGCCGCTACCTGTCATATCAACTCCTCGACATTCCGAAGCTGAAAAATCGTTAAAGCTAGCAGGAATTCAGCTAGCCGTAGGGATTGCATGTCATTGTTCAGTTGTTGCAGATGATCACATTGGTGAAATTGCAGTAGAGCATAGTCATGTCAGTACGTTGGGGGAGCATGAGGCTACATCGGACGAAGTGCACCAAATTAATTACAGAAGTTGTTAGTGTTAGCCTTCAAAATGAGCTGAAATCAACTGTAGAGAAGCAAAACTGCAGCAGAGGAACCGCCTGGCATAATAATAATAGTGGACGGGGCAAATTGCAGGTAATCAATCAAATCCTGCAACATTAATCGGGTATAGAGAATATTTCCCACAAGACAAAGGAAGCGATTTCATATCGGTCTTCACTTTCCAGCTATTCATATATATCTAGTTGGTACCCATTCGCACATGCGGGAACTAGGAGTGAGAGAATATCTTTCTCGAATGTGCACATCATGACGTGTTGCCAAACAAATTTATATCTAACACACATCTTCTCTTAGTGTTACATACATTTCCATAAAAGTTTTTGCACTTGCCGCCCATAGAGCTGTAGCTTACCCTGGTTTCTAATCTATAATGCAAAGTGAAACGGGTTACTATACCTCACCTCTTGGACAGGATACTAGACTGTCTCGGGTTTTTACATCAAGCTGGTGCTGGTACTGGTACTAGTGTTACCCATGTGCACCTGAGGTGAAAGGAGAAATGTGTGTTAAATGTTTTTCTCAAGGAATAAAGTGTCTCACCCAGCATTTGATTTTTATAATTGCTTTCACACCGGATGGGCGGTATTCCTGGAAGCAGGTGAGAAATCCTGGTAAGCAGGTGAGCAATCCTGAAGTTGCGAACTTTTTTATACTGAGAGAATCTAACAAACATAGGTAGGTGAAATCATCCAGACAAAGGAAAATAATCCAGAGAAAGGAAAAGGATCCTCAGGTTAAGGCAACTCCCATCGCCACATTACAATCCTTAACTAAAAAAACCCAACCCATTATAGTTATGTATGTTGAATTTAATGAAACTTAAGTCGTTGAATAAAAAAAAAATGGTACAGAATCCTACGTTGTCTAACATTTTCTTTGCTACTTTAAACTACACGGAACAGAGGCAGAAAGAGATAGAGAGACTAATAAAGACAGAGAGAGAGAGAGAGAGAGAGAGAGAGAGAGAGAGAGAGAGAGAGAGAGAGAGAGAGAGAGAGAGAGAGAGAGAGAGAGAGAGAGAGAGAGAGAGAGAGAGAGGAGAGAGTGAGAGAGAGAGAGAGAGAGGGAGAGAGGAGAGAGAGAGAGAGAGAGAGAGAGAGAGAGAGAGAGAGAGAGAGAGAGAGAGAGAGAGAGAGAGAGAGAGAGAGAGAGAGAGAGAGAGTGAGAGAGTGAGAGAGAGAGTGAGAGAGAGAGAGAGAGTGAGTGAGAGAGAAGAGAGAGAGAGAGAGAGAGAGAGACAGACAGACAGACAGACAGACAGACAGACAGAGAGACAGAGAGAGAGAGAGAGAGAGACAGACAGACAGACAGACAGACAGAGAGACAGAGAGAGAGAGAGAGTGAAGAGAGAGAGAGAGAGAGAGAGAGAGAGAGAGAGAGAGAGAGAGAGGAGAGAGAGAGAGAGAGAGAGGAGGAGAGAGAGAGAGAGAGAGAGAGAGAGAGAGAGAGAGAGAGAGAGAGAGAGAGAGAGAGAGAGAGAGAGAGAGAGAGAGAGAGAGAGAGAGAGAGAGAGAGAGAGAGAGAGAGAGAGAGAGAGAGAGAAGGGAGGGAGGGAACAGTTAGTTGCCTTGAAATTGACCTCGTCCACCATTGTCGTGATTTTAGAGAGAGGAAGGAGCTATATCAAGGGAGACAAAAATAGAACAAAATCATGATCGTAGTTAACTTAATATTACATCCCTTGATTGAACTCGCCCCGTCTCCCTTCATTTTACTTTCATACCATTTTGTATTCCATTGTTTTGGTTTTCACCACAGACATATATATATATATATATATATATAACGGAAACAATTCATGGAACATTCATTTTGTGTTAGCACTGAAAGTGTTGACTGTGATCATGTAAATACCTCTCGGTCAATAATGGCTTTAGTATTTTTATAGACATTAGAAAGACAGATAGGACATCGCTCGCTCGGTTTGAACTTTCTAAAACCAGTTTGCTTACAATGACGTCATGGGTGGAGTTGGCCCGGAAATGGATTCCGTCCCCTGCCCTCCTGTCGTTTGCCAAAGGGATCACTTCATGGGTGTGACCCTTGTTGCTTGAGTGGGCGACACGATCAAAACCCTGTCTCCACTGACAAGAATTCTTGACGAAATCTGGTTTCTTTGCAATGGAATTTAGTAGCTGATAGTCCAAATTTTCATGCAGGTAGGTGCAAGTAAAACTTTTTAGATGTAATGATACGACTTTTGATGGTTTTGAGTGCTTTACGTATGGGATAAATCTTGCAGACGAATATTTTCTAACAGCAGGACCATAGGAGTATTCAGTACTGGGAGATCGTTGTTGATCGGCTAGACTCTCTAGCTCTATATCTAGCCGTTCTTGACTTACTAGATCTAGATTTGCTAGATCAATCTCGGCTTTAAACCGTGCTTTAGACTTATACCTATTCTAGATTTAGAGCTATTTGGAGATAAATCTTATTTGGAGTTGGTCAATATCTGACATTAATATATATATTAGTTTAAATCATTGTTCCTTCTTCTAGATATAATAGAATCTACACTAGATCTATTATATCTAGAATCTAGATAGATCTCTAGAGAATCTAGCTAGAAGTAGAAGCTACATCTAGATCCAGATTCTTCTGATCTCCCAATAGCATCTCTAGATATAAGAATCTAGATCTCTAGAGTCAAGAGCTAGATCTCTACTAATCTGATCGTTCAATTCAATTCAATTCAATATATATTTAATCATCCCCGAAGGACAATTGTTCATATCCACATTTATGAAATTACAAAGCACAAAATCCAATATAAAGTTTATCGTCTAGATCTATATTATAACAGGTTTAGCTCTAGAATTTAGGCCAAGCTGTCTAGAATCTAGATCTAGATAGATTATTTTATAATCTTGTTTAAGAATTAATGACAATTTTCTTCCCTTGATGTGTGTATATATATATGTAATATCCGGGTCTAGAGGACATAGTTGGTAGCTTTCTAAAGAATTGATGCCCCAGTGACACAGGGAATGGTCAGCCGGATATGAAATATCAGTTTTTTTTACTGTTGCAAAATATTAAAAAATGAGAATTAAATGAGAATAAGTGGGGTCTCCTTCCTGATTATGTGAGAACCCAGTGCAAAAAGGGGTCTCTCCCTTGATTACGTTACAACCCAGAGAGAGTAAAAAGGGGAGATGTGGTTTCAGAAGGGGGGGAGGGTCTTTCCTTAAACAAGTCATCAGATAGACAGGCTGCATTATTGCACCCATATAAACTTATTATATTTGACAGTTAATAATATTTATTTGGCATACTATTTTAAAAACTACTTAGCCAGTTATTTAGCAGTTACTTATGGATTACAAGTGTTCAGTGAGCAAACAGAGCGTTTTATCAATGTATCTAGACTAGAGCTAATGAATTAGATAATCATCTAGCTCCAAGGACACTAAATAAAAAAGACGCACAAATACTCAAAACTGAAACAAAACCACCATTGAATCTTAACAAAAGGTAAGGAAAACTCTTCATACAGTGATGTCCACCTAAGAGGCTGCTTTTTCTGTGTAACATATTGTTTAGAAGGAGTTCAAGTTGGGTCCCTGTCAAGGGACATAATAAGGAGGATTTATTTTGCAGGATGAGATAAATCGCTTGAGTCTTTTGTATTTGAAAGGGAATAAAAGAAGAGAGAGAATGTAGGATCTAGACGTTTTTGACAGGTTGATTTCAGTTTCAGTAGTCTTTCATGACTGAATGGTACTTTTTGGGTTACTGTGACATGGTGAGACTGAGACATCAAAGCTGACATATTTAATGAGACTGACACAAGGGTCTGATTGATGCGAACCATTTTGTCAGCATTGGCTTTTTGAAACATTGTTGGGAGTAAGTAACTTTAGTTGCAGAAAAGATTGAAAATGGATTTATAATCTTTATCCTTGCACAACTGCAGGCTCACCGCCTGTACACATCATTATATCCTCCTGCAGGCCATTTCATTCAAAGTCCTTCTCAACCCCAGGAAGCATACAGTATGCAAACCGTTTAGGCTTTTCAGACTAACACCCATCTTTTCTACCTATAGCTGGGTACTCATTCACACCTGAGTCAAGTGAGGGAAAGTAGAGGAAGTACCTTTCCTATGAGTACAGCATTGTGAAAACAGCTCATCTGTGCAAGCCGTGGGGCTTGAACCAGTGTCGTTGTGATTACAGGCTCACAACACTACGGTTCAGGTACAACGCCGTAATATATAATGGATGATTTTGTAAGTGTTCAACTCAGTAAGGTTGCCTAGTATTACTTAGATACTGCTTAATAAATGAAACATTGTTAAAAAAAGACGCTTGAAATTATTCAGTATAGTAAGTTAATGATAATATGAAAGCCACATAAGAACAAAACGAGACAAACACAAGGAATAGACAGAAAAATCCTGGCCACCATGGGAATCAAACCTGCACCTCTGTGTCGACACCCCATCTCGCCATGAAAAGAAAGCGCATACCTAGAGCGAGTTAGCTCGGTTGGTAGCACGCATAAACCAATATTAACTAGAAGAATGTTTTTACTGATAAAGGACTGATGATAATGGTCTGATTAAAACTGAATTAGACCTTATTGTTGTCTGTAAAGAGAAGAATACATTTTCTAGAAATGTGCACTACTTTATTCTTCATAATCTTTTTTATTTTAGTCCTTTTCATTGAAATGTGACATTTCAAATTTTAATAAATCTTATATTTAATGTGAGAGTCTGAGATGCAAAACCTGCTATATGCGCCATTTTCACATTAGATTGCAGAGGGATTGACATTTTGTTTTTATCTGTCAAATGCTTTGACTTTCCACGGGAAAGAAAGAGGGATTGGGCGTGACTTTACTTTCTTTGCACGTTAATTTTAAATCTGTTTCCAAACATAAAGCCCAAGAAGAAACAGAGGCAAAAAATGTGTGGGTTTTACTTTGTCTTTAAAAATTTGGCGCTTTTTATTTCTTCTTCGATCTCTATAAAAATGTGCGTTTCAATCAGGTTATATTTTTTATCTGTTTTCTTCAATCTATTATATTGATAATTCTGTCTCAGCATTTTTGGTGTAAAGCAGTTATCCTGATTGCACAAGATATTATCTTTTATCAGAATACCAGTATTTCGTAAATTAATTGTAATAATGTGTGTTCAATGGAATTACTCTTTCTCATCCTGTAGTAAGAAATCTCAAAATTGTATTCTAAAATACTTTTATATATATTATAATATATCTAATTGCGTCATGCAGATGTCATGTTAGTGCCCTGTCGTGTAGTTAGCAATTATAGCTAGCAATAGCATGCTTTACGAGCCTCGACTCATTCATGCATGACAAAGCTGTTTTTGCTGAACACTCCATATAATGTGGATCTAGTTCTAAGTTAATTTATTTTTCTGTCTCAATCTAGAGCTATGTCTTTTATGATTCAGTATGTTAGATCAATTGTAACTGGATTTAGCTCTCATCCATTATAACTCTTGTCTTGATAATTTTGTAACATATATATATATATGTGTCTGTGTGTGTGTGTGTGTGTGTGTACTGTTTTGGCATCGAATCACTTTACGGCAAGGGGAAGGACGCGATGTATCCCTCAAAATCAATGCGTCATGATGTGTTATGATTTGTTTACCAAGCCATTATCGTGTAGAAATAGAAAGTTGCTTGGGTTTGCTTGCCTAAATTTCTATTATGCGGCCGTGTGCGTGTGTACGTGCGTATGTGTGTGTTGAAAAAGGACCGTCACTGACGAGTTTTACATCTGAGCGTGTCTCTGTGCAAAGGAAATGCGTTTTAATTAATGGTGATTTGTTATAATAGGTCTTAACAGTTGAATTGAACTGGAAATCCATGACAATCTATGACTGCTAAGGGAGCTGTTGTGGTATCATGCGACCCTCCTTCCATGGTTTCAGTTGCTTGTCAGTCTCCTGTCTGTCTGTCTGTCTGTCTGTCTGTCTGTCTGTCTCTCTCTCTCTCTCTCTCTCTCTCTCTCTCTCTCTCTCTCTCTCTCTCTCTCTCTCTCTCTCTCTCTCTCTCTCGCTCTCTCTCTCGCTATCTATCTACATGCATTTATCTCTGTCTCTCTGTGCCACTTCGTTTATTCCCCGACGCATCGAAAAAATATCGTTTCTTTTGAATATATATACAATAATGAATATCTACGTTTACCATGATGGGGAGAGGGGGTGTGGACTTTGGAAGTCAACTGGACACGAGACTGTGAGTAGTGTGAGCTGAATGGTTCGAATCCCAGTATCTTAAGGTATGATGATGTAGGTGGCCTATTTGGGAGGGGAAAACCCCACCTCAACAATATATAATATAATATTATATTTTTCGCTTCTAAAAGTTTATACGGTGGTACCCCGCTCTACAGATAAACGCAAGTAAACTACTCTGCTCGCTGTGTCAGTCAGGTGTGATTTCTTTGCACAATTTTCACTTGTTAGGCGACAGAAACTGGGATATCATAATATTTGTAATCAATAATAAGGCTTTGGCAATATGGGCCTGAAATCATTGAAGTTGAAGGGACTTTATTATCTACTACTTCTATTAATAGCGTGTGCAATTATGGAGCGATACAGAGTAACTTGAGTTGGTTTTCTGATCGATCTTTTCCCAATGTGAGCTTTTGGATCATAGTCGGAGGGTTGTTTTTTTTTATGTGACCGACAGTTACTTCTTTCGAACACTCATATTCTCGTTGATGTCTTGTTTTTCGATTTATCAGTCGATGTTTTATATATATTATATATATATATATATATATATATATATATATATATATATATATATATATATATATATATATATATATATATATATATATATATATATGTGTGTGTGTGTGTGTGTGTATTTCGTTTCTGTGTGTATGCCTATCGTGTCATCTTTAAAAGAAAATCAACCGTTCAGAGTTACATCATGAAGATTTCCTTGCCGACTTTGTCCAGTGGAATGAGCGGTCGGTTTGGGTTGCTGGGTAGGTCTCATTTTCTTTCCATTCACTCTTCATTATCTTGCTGTTTGCTTTTTGCTCTTCTGAGTTCGCCCTGGGATCACCGCATATCAGATCACGGTGAAGTGGGTAAATTCCAATGAAACATAATTGTCTGTTGGATCCCAAGCTACGCCAGGTTGCCGCGTTCCTTTTGATTTTGACCAGTGGTCCGACGCACGACAGCTCTCGAGGAGGGGTGGGGGGACATGTTCACAACTACACACCACTCTCGAAAAGGTGCCACGTTTGTCGCTGAGACAAGTATGTAGTATGTAGTAGTATACATTTTTTATACCTGCACAGTGTATTGTGGGGTGCAAAATAATCAGTCATGCGGAACATTGTAGCTGTTTTGATCGAGCACAGACAATGCCATGGGTCTATTTTTTTTCCTTCTCGCTCTGTCTACTACTTTACTACTTGCCTCAACAGCATGCCGCGCCGCTTCTTCTTCTTACCACTTAACATTCAGAACAGGATACATACATATGTACAAAACACGGGGAACGTGCAAACGACGTCATCCCCTCGTTGTCTTTCAATGCACGTTGTTACATAGTAGACAAGAGACACACTTGTAGATATATAACAAACAGAATATTTTGTTTACTGGAACTGCAGCTGTATTTGCTGTCGCGAGGATGGCATTGGGCCAGTGGGCTGGCTGGCAAACTTGAAGAACTATGAAATCATTATGCGTGTGTGGGTGTGTGTGTGTTTAATGTTTTGTGTTGTAGGGTACAATAGGGAGATTCAGAATGGCACATGACTGACTGATTCACAGGTCATTGAAGCGTTTGAAAAGGATTTTAAAACTTTTGTATTGAGCCGCTTTATGCTGACGTGACTTTTTACAAGTGTTTTTTTTTTTTTAAACACGTTATGAGATGATTATAAGACTCATTTCTTTCTTTCTTGGCTTTTGCCCCTATCTGTTTTTTGTTCTTTATCTTCACCTAGTTTTTGTTCGTTCTTTTTTGTTTATTTGATGTTAATGTTTGGTTTGATTTGGATTTGATTTATTTTTTTAAGGTGACTCATTCTCAGAGTTGTTTTTTGTTTGTTTTGGTAGCAGTTTTCAATTTTGTCTGATCTGCCTTGTATGTAAATAGCCGAGGGATATTTACCGTGCACAGAGTGTTGTGATCTGCACACGGGACCTCGATTTTTTTTTGGGTCCCGTCTCCGATGTGACTAGGTGTCAATTGTTTTACTAAACAAAACTCAAGAATTTTGTTTTCAGTCTATCGAGCACGACGGTTGAGAATGAGAGGCCGACACCTTGCCTGTGGACCACCGAGTCCCATTGTTCATGTCGTGTGAACGCCCTGTTTCTTCTTCTTGGGGGGACGACTTGCATTTAATTGTTCTTTGGATAATAATGCATGTGTGGTCACATTTACTCTGTGTGTGTGTGTGTGTGTGTGTGAGAGAGAGAGAGAGAGAGAGAGAGAGAGAGAGAGAGAGAGAGAGAGAGAGAGAGAGAGAGGGAGGGAGAGAGAGAGAGAGAGAGAGAGAGAGAGAGAGAGAGAGAGAGAGAGAGAGAGAGAGAGAGAGAGAGAGAGAGAGGAGAGAGAGAGAGAGAGAGAGAGAGAGAGACAGAGAGGAGGGAGAGAGGGAGGGAGAATGCAGGCGAACAAGTACAACACGTAATAAAATCATAAGACTGCAGGTGTTGGAATATATAAAAGATGGAAAGCCGTGGGAAAGAAACGAGACGAGGAGGTGAGACTGAGACACGGCATTCCTAACGAAACGATCCGGGGGCCGGCGCTGTCTATTTAATTAGTGCAGTAAAGTGGAAGTAGAAATACTAGAATATCAGTAGCCCCCCTGCCACCTACCGTTGACAACTTTGTAAAGAAGGAAGTGAAGCCATCATCAGCTAGCCAACAGCTGGACAAGAAGAAATTCAACATAAATTGCATGCGGAGATTATTTATATATATATATATATGTGTATATATTATATATATATATATATTATATATGTATATAATATATATATATATGTATATGTATATATTATATATATGTATATATTATATATATATAATATATATATATGTATTGTATATATTATATATATATATATTATTTATATATATATATAATATATATATATATATATATATATATATATATATATATATATATATATATATATATATATATATATATATATATATATATATATATATAAATATACAAGCATGCCCGTAGGAAATGATGATTAGATCACTATTTTACCAAACTTTTTGTTTTTCAACGATAAACTGCATAATTAATAGATTACCGGGTTGTGTTTGTCTTTCTGTATGTATATTTAGGTCGAGTCAGTATTTTAATTGATTGAAAAATATTGTTTTGCCTGTGATCCACGAAACTTTTTTATTTATTGTTACTGTTACTCATTCCTTATTCCCGATCATTAGATGTGCAAGAAAGCCTGCCTAACCTAAGTATGGAATACACTACTGATACTTGATAATATCACTCCTGCACCCGGTAACTTATTTATGCAGTTTATCTTTTGAAAAAAATAAAGAGTGGTAAAAGAGTAATAGATTGGTATACCTGTTTTACTACTGGTTTATTTAGTTCTTCTCTTTCCTTTTCTGTTTGTTTTCCTCAGTCAGTAATCTCATTGTGGCAATCACTAAGTGATGATCACTAAATGTTTCTGCTCCTGTTTACTCTTGCCATCCAATGTACTGTAAAGGAGAAGCTGCTAACTATTATGTAGTCTATCATTGACTTTTCACGCTTGTCTTCATTTAGTCTTGTATATTTGTGGATATCTTTATGAGGAAAAAAGGTGTTGGCTATTTTCATGTTATTCTTTAGGCAAAAAAAAATCTATTAGTCTCTCCCCATTTGGGAGAAGTTATTGTCTCTCCTTCTTTACCTATTACTCCTCCTGACATTTCTACAGTGTGGCCTACTCTAGCGTTTAAATTTCCCAAAAGCATTAGTTCCTGTTTGGAGTTTAAGATTCTCTGCAGCTATTTGTAAATCGTTTTTGAAGATATCTTTTTTCTTCTTTAGTTGTGTCTTCATTTGGTCCATAAGCTGTTAATAATTTGTTCTCTCCCTTTGGTTTAATATTTACCTCCAATAGCCATGGGCTTATAAGTTTCAACTTTCTAGTAGCTTATCATGTCTTTTATGCACTAGGAGGCCTACTCCTGCTTTATCTTTTGTTTGTTTCTGTAATGGCCAAAATATCTACTTTGAATTTTTTCATTTCTTCAACTAATTCTAACTCTTTATCATTTATTGCCCTAACATTTCATGTTCCAAAAATCAGAGGCCGTATTAGTTTCCAAGTTTGTCTTCGAAAGATCAGCCGGTTATATTGCATTTTTTTCTCTAAATCTGTTTGGTTTTGAATAAGCACGGGAGTAGCCCACTGTACCCTAGGTAGATGATGGGGCTGCTATCTTGAGGCCCCCTACCAGGCCTTGTTATTTTCTGTCAGGGTTAACTCCCTTAGCCTTTAGACATTTAAGACCAGCATGCAAGGCAGCAGGTTATTATTTTCTGTCAGGGTTAACTCCCTTAGCCTTTGGTCAGTCAAGACCGGTCTGCAAGGCAGCAGGTTGTTTTCTTTCAGGGTTAACTCCCTTAGGTTTTGGTCGGCCAAGACCTGCCTGGAAGGCAACAGGAGACTCGTGGAGGGCGGGATCATCTACTCCCGTTAACTTATTTCAAATGATAGTTATTGACATTCTCTGTCTTTAGTTAGATTTTTAGTTTTTTTTCTTGTTTCTCTGTTTTCTTATGCTGTCTTACAATGTCTTAGGTTGTTTTGTGATCGACTCTTACTATGTCTTAGGTTACTGTTTTCTTGTGATGTCTTACTATGTCTTAGGTTACTGTTTTCTTATTGCTGTCTTACTATGTCTTAGGTTATGTTTCTTGTGATGTCTTACTATGTCTTAGGCTATTGTTTTCTTGATCTTACTATGTCTTGGGCTTACTGTTTTCTTATGATGTCTTACTATGTCTTAGGCTATTGTTTTCTTATGATGTCTTACTATGTCTTGGGCTACTGTTTTCTTATGCTGTCTTACAATGTCTTAGGCTACTGTTTTTCTTATGTCTTACTATGTCTTAGGCTGTTTTTCTTGTGCTGTCTTACTATGTCTTAGGTTACTGTTTTCTTGTGCTGTCTTACTATGTCTTAGGCTACTATTGCTGCTGCTGCTGCTGCTGCTGCTACTACTACTGCTACTGTTTTCTTGTGCTGTCTTGCTGCTGTTGCTACTGTTTTGTTGCTACTGCTCTTACTATGTCTTAGGTTACTGTTTTCTTGTGCTGTCTTACTATGTCTTAGGCTACTGTTTTCTTATGATGTCTTACTATGTCTGTTTACTGTTTTCTACTGCTACTACTGTCTTAGGCTACTATTTCTTATGAACAGGAAAGTCTTAGCTAGCATGCCTTCTTGATGTGTCTTACTGGTCTTAGGTTACTGTTTTCTTGTGCTGTCTTACTATGTCTTAGGTTACTGTTTTCTTATGCTGTCTTACAATACTACTACTACTACTCCTGCTGCTGCTGCTGCTACTACTACTACTGCTACTACTACGACTACTACTACTACTTACTCACTACTACTCACTACTTACTACTACTACTACTACTACTATCACTACTACTACTGCTTCTACTATTGCTACTACTACTACCACTACCACTACGACTACGACTACTACCACTATTACTACTACCACTACCGCTACCACTGCCACTACCACTACGACTACTACTACTACTGCTGCTGCTATGACTGCTGCTGCTACTACTACTACTGCATACTACTACTACAACTACTACTACTAATACTATACTGACTACTACTACTACTACTACTATACTACTACTACTACTACTACTGCTGCTGCTGCTACCCCTGCTGCTGCTGCTACTCCTGCTGCTGCTGCTACTACAGCTACTGCTACTACTTGCTACTACTACTAACTACCTACTACTACTACTACTACAACTCCTACTACTACTACTACTACTACGGGCGGTTGGTGGGTGATCTGATAGGTCCTACTTCTTTCCTTCCGCCTTTCTTCACTTATCTTTCATTCATCTTGATGTTTACTGTTAATTCACCCTGAGATCGCTTACAATGGTGGGCGTGGGTGTCAATTTCAATTGAAAGAAAAGAAAAGAAGAATGTAGTAAGACCCTCAATGGAGCTCTACTACTCTGTCTTAGAGCTACTGTTCACTTACCCTTACGACTCTGTGTTAGGGCACAATTGGGTCCACTTACCCTGCTCTACGACTCTGTGTTAGGGCACACAATTGGGGTCCACTTACCCTACTCTACGACTCTGTGTTAGGGCACACAATTGGGGTCCACTTACCCTACTCTACGACTCTGTATTAGGGCACACAATTGGGGTCCACTTACCTGACTCTACGACTCTGTGTTAGGGCACACAATTGGGGTCCTGCCCTACTCTACGACTCTGTGTTAGGGCACACTTGGGGTCCACTTACCCTGCTCTACTACTCTGTGTTAGGCACACAATCTTGGGGTCCACTTACCCTATTCTAGGCTCTGTTTTAGGGCACAATTGAGGTCACTGTTTTCCTACTGTACGACTCTGTGTTAGGGCACACAATTGGGGTCCACTTACCCCTGCCTCTACGACTCTGTGTTGGGCACAATTGGGGTCCACTACCTTATTCTCCTTGACTCTGTGTTATGACACTTGGGGTCCACTTACCCTTTCCTACGACTCTACTGTCAGGGCACACAATTGGGGTCCACTTACCCTACTCTACGACTCTGTGTTAGGGCACACAATTGGGGTCCACTTACCCTACTCTACGACTCTGTGTTAGGGCACACAATTAGGGTCCACTTACCCTACTCTACGACTCTGTGTTACTGCACACAATTGGGGTCCACTTACCCATCTCTACGACTCTGTGTTAGGGCACACAATTGGGGTCCACTTACCCTACTCTACGACTCTGTGTTAGGGCACACAATTGGGGTCCACTTGCCTACTCTACGACTCTGTGTTAGGGCACACAATTGGGGTCCACTTACCCTTCTCTACGACTCTGTGTTAGGGCACACAATTGGGGTCCACTTACCCTACTCTACGACTCTGTGTTAGGGCACACAATTGGGGTCCACTTACCCTACTCTACGACTCTGTGTTAGGGCACACAATTGGGGTCCATTTACCCTGCTGTGTTTGTGTATAATTAATACAATAATAAAATCGTTTCTTTGGTCTGGTCGTCTTCGTCGTCGTCGTGTTGTTGTTGTTAGTTATTGTGGGTTTTGCGTGATGGT
>JAXRKP010000021.1:608445-613445 GCA_037039925.1 Doris montereyensis
TCTCTCTCTCTCTCCTCTCTCTCTCTCTCTCTCTCTCTCTCTCTCTCTCTCTCTCTCTCTCTCTCTCTCTCTCTCTCTCTCTCTCTCTCTCTCTCTCTCTTTTTCTTTATTTCTTTCTCTATCTGTCTCTGCCTCTCTCTCTTGCTATCTTTTTGCTCTCTCTCTCTCTTGCTATGTCTCTGCCTCTCTCGTGTCTCTCTTCCTATCTCTCTCTGTCTCTGTCTGTCTGTCTTGCCTCTCTTCCCTCTCTCCATGTCTACTCCCCCTCTGCCCCTCTCTCTTTCTCTCTCTCTCTCTCTCCCTCTCTCCCCCTCTCTCTCTCTCTCTCTCTCTCTCTCTCTCTCTCTCTCTCTCTCTCTCTCTCTCTCTCTCTCTCTCTCTCTCTCTCTCCATCTCTCTCTCTTCTCATCCTCACCCCTTACCATTTAAGACACTGAAACACTTGAGACAAGACGGTGCCAAACCAATCGATACTTTTCAAGCCAGCACAAAATTGGCTTCAACCAGTCAACTTCTCTTGTTATGATTATATGGGCCTAATTTTCGTTTTGATCTTGTTTCTGGAAGAGAAAAAAAGGAATATTGAGGATTGTATGTGTGTGTGGGGGCGGGGGGGGGGGGAGCGAAAAGGAGCGAGGGGAGGGGGTGTTCACTGATCATCGTCTGTTGTATAAAATACTCGGTACTAATTGATCTAGTGACGTCATCTATTATTGTGGGTGTCTGGGATGATTGAGACCGTTGGCTTCTCCGGATAATAATGATTATAATGATGATAATGACAATAATGATAATAATGATAATAATGATAATAAGGATAATAATGATGATGAGTTCAATGTTATTGTATCCCAGAACTGGTACATGAATTAAAAACCTGAGTAACTAAACACACTATATAATATGAAGCTTTCAATGCTAAAAGCCAAGTCTTAAGCAGACACAAACTTTGGCCTAGATTTAGGTAGTGCAATCTTACAATACGTCAATGTTAGAACCATGTCACACAATAATGTATTGCTACATGCCTTTAACTCCTGGCATGACTTGTTAGACGTCGTCGGTACTGTTTCAACTTTTGACAAGTGTAATACCTAATGAAAAAATTACTGCTTCTAAGTATATTCAACAATCTTGAACCAATTTCTGGTAGTGAGGGTGGTCTCACTAGTTGTGTTCTTATTTGCCCCCATCGAACCCATTGTCAAAAGATTTATTGAAAGTTTTTATCTTTATCCTCGTTTTCGTTGTCATCATCATCATCGTCATCATCATCATCATCATCAACATCATCATCATCGTGTCCTGTTACCATCCCCCCCCTGTGGAGCACAATAGGCCTCCGACAAGTGTCGCTCTCAACATTATCCCTGTCTTGTGCCGTCTTTTCGTGGAAAGTTGGTGTGTGCTCCTGGTAGGCCGGGGACTCGGTAGTCCACAGGCAAGGTGTCGGCCTCTCAACCTAAAGGTAGTGGGTTCGAGCCCCGCCAATGGTTGAAAAATGTTCTCGAGTTGTTGTTTAGCAATTTTTCCCCCCCCTGGTCCATGAATATCTCCCATCTCGGACGATAAACTCCAGTGTGTAGACTACCCTCTGTTTACAGGGCAGTCCGGGCAGAATTAAAAATCCTACCAAAACCTCCGAGATCCATGAAGGTGGATCGAAACCAAGTCCCATCGGAGACGGACGATTACCTTCACTCTTTCGCGTGATATCGTCCAGCTCCTTAACCACAATACTCTGTGAACGTTAAAGATCCTCTTAATTGCATATTCTTAATTCACCGCCTATTCAGGGCTCTTAATTCCGCATACTCTTAATTCACTGCATATTCTTAATTCACTGCATATTCTTAATTCCAAAATTCACCCTTAGGTCACCTCATAATGGTGGATCACTGGGTATTCTTAATTCAAATCTTAATTCACCGCATACCTTAATTGCATATTCTTAATTCACTGCATATTCTTAATTTACCTTCACTCTAATTCGCATATTCTTTTTTTTTATATCTTAATTTGTATCTTAATTCCTTAATTCACCACATCTTCTTAATTCACATATTCTAATCTTCTTATTTCACACTGCATATTCTTAATTCATATTAATTAACTCACTTAATTCACATATTCCTAATTCACAGCATATCCTATTAATTCACTGCATATTCTTAATTGACAGCATATTCTTAATTCACTGCATATTCTTAATTCACTACATATTAATTTAATTCACTTCCTATTCTTAATTGACCGCATATTCTTAATTCACCGCATACTCTTAATTGACCGCATATTCTTAATTCACCGCATATTCTTAATTCACCGCATATTCTTAATTCAAACGCATATTCTTAATTCACCGCATACTCTCTTAATTCAACGCATATTCTTAATTGACCGCATATTCTTAATTCACCGCATACTCTTAATTCACCGCATATTCTTAATTCACCGCATATTCTTAATTCACCGCATACTCTTAATTCACCGCATACTAATTAATTCATTCCGCATACTCTTAATTCACCGCACACTCTTAATTCACCGCACACTCTTAATTCACCGCATATTCTTAATTCAACCGCATACTCTTAATTCACCGCACACTCTTAATTCATTCACACTCTTAATTCACCGCATACTCTTAATTCACCGCACACTCTTAATTCACCGCTTAGATTCACCACTTATCCCTTGGCTGTTTACAGAGCGGTATGGGCTGGGGCAACATTTTAAAACAATTGTACCAAAACCTCCGAGATCACCGTCCTTTGATTGTGGATGTGGGTAACATCGAATCAAATGAAACGAATATCTCCGCCATGCGGTCTTTGGCCTTCCCCTCCCCCTCCCTCCTCCACTGGTCTTGCGGGTTCCACGTCAATGCCTGTCAGGTGACATTCGTTGCTGGTGGGCAGTTGGTTGGTTGGTTCGTTGGTTGGTTGGTTGGTTTGTTGGTTGGTTGGTTGGTTCTACTAGTAGGGTCTTCATCTTTCCTTCCGTTCTTCTTTTTTCTTCCCTTGCCGTTTTCCTCTTAATTCGCCCTGAGATAACGGCATAATGATGTTGGTGGACAGGGTAACTGTCAATAAAAAAAACAACTAAATAAACTTATTGGTAACCTCTTAATCTTTGAAGTATGTCTTAATCATTTCCCCTCCACCCCCCCCGCCCTCTTTTTTTATGTTTTAGGGCCGTTTTTAGATGGTTGAGTCATAAAAACCCGGACGTTAAGTTTCTCCTCTTTTTCTTATATTTTCTTAATTCGTCACACTATAATGTGATATTAGTTTTATGTAATGAGAGAGATAAGCCACGGCATTGTCTACATCGTCACCAGGTCGAAAGATCTTGAGAGATAGCACACGGGTGTGGGGCGTGTGTGTGTGTTACAGGCACAACTCGTGCAATTATCTTCTGTATCTACTTTTACTTATATTGTTATGATATTTTTGCCCGTTCATTTCAACATCTATTATAATGTTGGCAACTACTAGAAATATTACGAATGCTAGTACTTCTTTTGCGACTACTATTTTCACCACTATTATTGTGATTAACTTTTGTTGTTGTCATTGCTATCTTTGTTGTTTTTTTACCATCGTCACTATTATCACTCTTAGTTCGCTTTTGTTATGTGGATTTGTGAAATGTAAAATGATTTATGTGAACCTAACATGAATTGCCTGAAAAGGACAATAAAGATTTATTATTGTTAACAAACATGCCCATGGTTGGATTATGATTTCTCTTTACAGTAAAGCTGGGTCTCTTGAACGTTGACTGCGGTTAACTCAGAAACTCAGTATCGGTTACGGATGATATCAAGTACGATTATTAGATCAAACCAGTACTCGATACTGAATTTACGTGGGTTTTTTACACAGTAGATCTACTCGATACTGGTTATGCGGGGTTTTTTTTATTGACCGGAAATCGAGAAATTAGATCTAGTAACAATAAAAACAAAATTCGTTTGATCGCAGGCAAAACAATCTTTTCTCACTCAATTAAAATAATGATTTGATCCAAGAGTTAATTGGTTAAGAACCTAAAGCAGATTTAAAAAAAAACCTACATGCGAAATATGGCGGTTGTGGGTGCAGAGGTTCCTGAGTTATTAGCGGTCAAAGGTAGAGACGTTCAGCTTTATATTACAATGATGATTATGATTACTCTTTTACCACAGTCTTTTTTTTTCAACGATGAACTACACAATAGGTTACCGGGTGCAGGGTGATGTCAAGTACCGGTACAGTATTCGATACTTAGGTTAGGCGAGCTTTTCATTGCAGATCTAATGACCGGAAATGAAGGAATGAGTAAAAATAACAATAAAAAGTTTCGTGGATCGCAGGCAAAACAATCTTTTCCCAATCAATTAAAATACTGATTTGACCCAAGAGTTTATTCGCTAAGAACCTAAAGCAGGCTATTTGAAATCTACCTGTGAAATATGGCGGTTTATATATATATATATATATATATATATATATCTCTATATATCTCTCTCTAGATGATATTAGATAGATCTCATTGTTATAGATATCTCATTGTTATTTCTGGAGGAGCGGATGAAATGTTCATTCGGGATATGGAATAATGGTAGGTCCTGCTATCTTTCCTTTGACCCAATGGTAGGTCCTTCTTTCCTTTCTTCTTTCTCTCTCACTTTCTCTTTCACTTGTCTTTGTCTCTTTCATCTTGCTGTTTCCGTTCAATTCACCCTGAGATCACCGCGAGGGTGGACGGGGGTTAAGTTTCAACGAGGTCCGACGGCAGCAGTTATCGTTGTGACCTTGAGCATGAAAAACACAACGTGTCATTGTCATTATGTGCGACGGTGTACTTAGTGACTAACCGCGGCCAGCTATCACCGCCAGGTAGGCTATGTCCATGATATCATTACCTGTGTTTTCTCAGGAGATGAAGTGGATTGACGTTCGTTAATGGGGCTCTCCGAGCCTCTATTCTTCACGCAGTGTCCTAATGATATC
>JAXRKP010000021.1:618445-738445 GCA_037039925.1 Doris montereyensis
TCTCTCTCTCTCTCTCTCTCTCTCTCTCTCTCTCTCTCTCTCTCTCTCCCTCTCTTTCCTTCTCCCCCACTCTCTTCCTCTCTCTCTCTCTCACTCTCTCACCCTCTCTCTCCCTCTCTCTCTCCCTCTCTCTCTCTCTCTCTCTCTCTCTCTCTCTCTCTCTCTCCCCCTCTGTCTCCTTCTCTCTCTCTCCCCCTTTCTGTCTCTCTCCCTCGGCTCAGATAATCTCTTTACCCCTCCCTCTCCCTCTCCCTGTCCCTTCTCCCTCTCCCCTTTCTCCCTCTTCTCTTTTGCTCTCTAAGATCTATCTCTCTCTCTCTCTCTCTCTCTAGGTAGTCCTCTCTCTCTGTCGACTCTCTCTCCTAAGTTATTGTAGTTTCGATCCCAGCCTCTCTCTCTCTCTCTCTGTCTGTCTGTGTGTGTCTCTCTCTCTATATATATATATATCTCCGTCTTTCAATCCCCCAATCCATATTTGAACAACATCTAGTCCTTTCTCTTTCTCTCTCTCTCCTCTCTCTCTCTCTCTATCTCTATTCCCTCTCTCTATCTCCTTCTCTCTCTCTATCTCTCCCTCTGGTCAAAATCGAAAATCTTCTCTCCCTTTCTCTCCCTCCATCTCTCTCCCTTTGGATCCCTCTCTCTTCCTCTCTTTCCTCTCCCCTTTCAATCTCTCTCTCTTTCTTTCTCCTCCCTCCTTCTCCCTCTCCCTCTACTCCCTTAATCTCCTCTCTCCCTTGCTCTTGGATCTCCCTTCATTCTCTCCCTCCGTCTCCCTGGATCTAGTGGATCTCTCTGGATCTCTCTCTCTCTCTGGATTTCTCTCTCTGGATCTCTCTCTCTCTCTCTCTCTCTCTCTCTCTCTCTCTGTCTGTGTGTGTGTGTTTCTCTCTATATCTCTCTCTCTGTCTCTCTCAATCAACCAATACATATTGGAACACCCTTTCCCTTTCTCTTTCTCTTCCTCCCTCTCTCTCTCTCTCGGCAATCCCTTTCTCTCCCCCTTGATTCCCTTTTCCTTCCCTTTCCTGGTTCTCTCTCCCTCTGATCTCTCTCTCTCTCTCTCTGAAATTCTCTCTCTCTCTCTCCTCTCTCTTCTCTCTCTCTCTCTCTCTCTCTCTCTCTCTCTCTCAATTTAGGAATTACATCTAATCATTCTCTCTCTCTCTTTCTCTCTCGCTCTTCATCTTTCAATCTATTCTCTCTCTTGCTCTCTTCATCTGCCTGTCTGTCATGGACTTTGGCAATGTTGGCTTTGGGAATTCCAAGTTTCAAACGGGTGTAAATGTGATTCCTATTCAGGGAGCACGATCTCTGTCTCTTCCCCCACTCCCCTCTCTGTCCCCTCTCTGTCTCTCTTCCCCTAATACACAACATACACACACCAATATACACCTGTAAATTTCCTAAAGTCTGTAACTGTGGCATATGTAATGTCAATACAATGTACTTGAAAAACAGTGTCAATGGGTTACAAAATCCTGCCTTAATGATTGTAGCAGCGGGTGGTGCTAGGAGGTCATACTACGTTGCTTGTACTCTTTAACTTTTTTTTATCTTGCTGTTTCCTCTTAAGTCACCCTGAGATCACCACAATGGTGGACGGGGTAAATTTAACTTAAACAAAACCTGTGGTAAAAAATGGAGATGAGATGAGAGAGAGAGAGAGCAGAGAGAGAGAGAGAGAGAGAGAGAGAGAGAGAGAGAGAGAGAGAGAGAGAGAGAGAGAGAGAGAGAGAGAGAGAGAGAGAGAGAGAGAGAGAGAGAGAGAGAGAGAGAGAGACAGAGACAGAGACAGAGACAGAGACAGAGACAGAGACAGAGACAGAGACAGATAGACGGACGGACAGAAGGGGTTGTGGGGGAGGGGGGCTGCGCCTGGTTGGAGCAGGCGAGCCCAATAATGATATGACAGTAGGGAGATTGCTCGATGACGGAGAGATTGAAATTGAGACAGAAAATTGCAACGGACGAGGAATCATTGAGAGAAAATGTAGATGAAGGCTGCGATATTTGCACACGTCACGTGAGGGTGAGAATGCGATTGCAAATTTAGGACAGCCCTTGAACGCCGAGTAGACTTTTTCGCGCGAGCTTTAAATGTATGACGACGAGCACAGGATGTATGTGTACATTGTCTTGAGCTCTCATCTGGCGTGCAGGGCTCCAAAGTGTCCAGTGTTCTGCTGTCGTCGTCTGCTCTCCTGAAGCGGAAGCTTTTGGTGGTCAATTGAAGTAACTACCGTTTGCCTTGCAAGCCACAGGTTCACACTTGAACCCCCCCACCTCCTCAAACCTCCCTTCCCTTTGATGTGATGGTCAAATATGTACTGTAGTTCGGGTAGGGGGGGCTTTTATTGTTTTTGTTTTTGTTTTTGTTTTTGTTTTTTTTTTGTTTTTGTTTTGTTTGGTGGGTGAAATTCACGTCCTGATCCCACGTAATCTGGGGTAGGCGATTGGCAGGTTTGCTGGTAGGTCCTACGATTTCCTTTCACTCTATTCATTCACATATCTTTTATCTTGCTGTGTCATGAGACCACCGCATATGGTGGTCACCGGGAAAATTCAATCAATCAATCAATCAATCAACTTATTATGTCTCTGTGTGACTCTCTCTGTCTTCTCTCTCATTTCACCGTGAGATCACTCAAACATGGTAAATGGGGTAAATTTAAATGAAACAAAGGTATTTTTCTGTATGTATCAGATTACCTCAATAACACTTTGAGGTTTTACAGAGTCTAAGATACCACCCAACACACATTTTCTTGCTTAGCCTAGGCGAAAATCAGTACCAGCATTAGATGGGGAGTAAAATCTGCAGACAGAACCAGTGTCCTGTCCAGGAGGCAGATATGTTTTTACCCGAATCTGCTTCATATCCTAGAAACTGGGATGAGCTCTGGTTCTATGGGCCATTAAAACCTTTAATGTTCTGGGGTTTTTTGCAATGAAATGGTTTGCAAGTATATTATTATAATATATGATATCAAATCAGGAAATGGGTGGCCAGCTGAGCAGGTCATGCTGGTAGGTCATTCTTCTTTCCTTTCACTCTTTCACTTACCTTTCATCTTGCTGTTTTCTTAATTCATCCTGAGATCACCGCATAAGTCCAGATGGACTGGGCAAATTTTGATGAAACAATCAGAAAAGCTTTCTCATTTCAATGCAAAACCCTGCGCTCTCAATATACAATGCATACCTTTTCAAACCTATTTTAACGAGACTTTTCATTTTGTTCCTCTATTTAGCATTCCAGATGAGTGGCAGATGTACTGATTGCATTCTAAGTAACCAGTATCATTTAGTGTAAATAATCACATGTTCTGTTTTTGATTAACTGTTCTAATAAGTGGACTGTTCTGATGAAATTTTATTTATTAGCATCTTTATTTTTGAAAAGTTGTCATTTAAAAAAAGTAGATTGTCGGTCACCTTGGCATGAATCTCAGTGGGTGGTTGACGGGTGCTAGTGTTAGGTCCCTTAAAAAATCTTCTCGCTTTAACGCAAATGAATTGCGATTATTGGGGGGGGGGTGGGCTGGTGTTAGGTCCTACTTCATTCCTCACACTTTTACGTATCTGTTCATCTTGCTGTTTCCACTTAATTCACTCTGATATCACCGCAAATGGTGGACAGGATATTTTGTCTTCAATCAAACTCACCTGACCCGATCACAGCATAATATGTTGAACGGGGAACGATATCAATGATACAAAACAAGATCCAAATTAAAAAGTAAAATGCTCGTGGTGTGTTTTGTTGCTGTTGCTGTCATGACAACCAAGACTCTCCTCCTAATGACCATAACATTAATTGTTGTTCTCTTTGATTTCTTTTCTTTCATGGGAGACCAATAATGGTATTGACGTCACAACCCCGGGAGTTTGTGTATCAATCGGGGCTTTATTGTCACCATTTTACGTCTGGCAGCATCAATTGTGTGGACACGATGGCCGAAACGCTGGGTGGATGATATCCCAGAAACTGCCACATGCACATGTTTGTCAACGGCATTGAGGACATGATTACTCATAGTCAAACGTAGAGGCATCCAGAGCCAATTATCGATTTCGAGGCATGGGCCATGGCATCTACGTGAGTCGGGGGTAGGAGGCTCAGCATCTAGAAAGTGTCTGGCAATCTCAAGAAAAAAAAAAATCTTTTTCCGAGAATCTACTGGAATATCGTTGTTTTTGTTTGTTTGTTGATTGTTGTCTAAAATCTTCGTTGTTTTTTGTTGTTGTTAAATTTTCCTTTTAAATTCCTCCAATAAACTCCTGAAATTTATGTCCTCAAATCTTTCAGTTGTTCTACTTGTTTTAAAGCCCTCCTAGAAACCCTTAAAATTTATCTCTCAAATATTTGAGCACTCTCTACTTTTTAAAATTCCTTCTAAAACTCCTAAAATTATCTGCTCGCATCTCCTAAAATCTCCTATATTTTTAAACTTTCATCCTTGAAACTCCTAAAATCTCCTATATTTTTAAACTTTCATCCTTGAAAATCCTAAAATCTCCTATATTTTAAACGTTCATCCTTGAAACTCCTAAAAGCTCCTATATTTTTAAACTTTCATCCTTGAAACTCCTTTAATTTCATCACTGACGACCTTACTTGCCTTAGGGCCTTCCGCTATTATAGAGGTCATCAGGCTCCCCTCTACTGCATCTAGATGTGGTGTGTTGGTAGTTAAAATTTATACCAATATAGTAGTGAGTGCAGGATGGAAAAAAAGATGCGGGGTGGAGGGGGTGTTAAAGTCAAGGCAAAATAAGGTATTTATTATATATTTATCATGTTATCGAGGGAAAAGTCACAAACCTCGTCAAGTCCAAATTTGTGTTTTTTTGAGAAAAATCAAAGAAAGTGCTGGGATTTTTTCATCAAAAATTTCACAGACATACACGTATTGCAAGTGTCAAAAACTAGACCCAATAGGGATACAAGGATTGTTCATATAATTATTTTTACAGGTTTCTATTAGGTCTTGTGCCAGGGCAGTCCTAACTAGACCAAACATGGGGGTTTCCTAATGTTAGAAAAAGAGAGTGGAGAGAGAGAGAAAGGTGTTACTAATTTTAGACTTACACGGTTTGCTTATTTCACTGTCAATATAGGACATCATGTTATATTTCGCACAACCAAATTTAATCTTTGATTTGCAGTGCCCTTGTTATGTAGTTGTTTATTTCATCCCATTTGATTTTTTATTATTATTATTATTATTTACTCTTAATTTGATTTGATTCAGACGTTCACTGATTTAATTCTGGTTGCAGTGATTTAATTTGAAATACTGAACATCTACACCAGTGAACAGATACAGCAGTACAGAGACAAGAAAATTTTTGAGCTGCCCCCACACATCTTTGCCATTGCGGACCTTGTACAGTAGCATGGAACGTTACCAGCATGACCAGTGTATTATCATCAGGTGAGGGAGATGCAATAGCAATGGTGGGAGTCGATGGACTGGGTGTCGAAAGACAAACGTAGTAGGGAGGAGTGTAGTTAGCTTGGCTGGTACATGCTTTTTGGTTCATGGCAAGGCGATGGGTGTTGACACAGAGGTCATGAATTCATACTCCATGGTAGCCAAGATTATTTTTTTTTACAGTCTATTCCTTGTATTTATCTCGTCTTTGTTCCTATGGGGCTTTAATGTTAGTTGATGCCATTATCCTTTACTCTCATGGATATAATTAAGGGGTCTGTTCCATAGTGTAGTTAATCCACATTCTTTGAAAACGAGACAGAGAGAATAGTCTTAGGGAAGAAACGGAAATCATGCTTCCTTAAAAATGTGAAGATGAAGAATGAAAATATATCACGTCACAGCCGCTTGAAACTTGAAATTCCCAAATTTCAACAGTACGAAATCCCATAGGTTTTGGTAGTTTTCTCTCTAAATGACGTAATTGTGACTTAGCCACACTATTCCTTTGACCCTTTAAGTTACTCATTCTTGCTGGATCTCCTTTCTAATATCTCATGATCATGTATAGTTGTATTCAAAAGGAACGCCAGGCATCCAACTGTAAAACCGTAGCTTTGTGAGTTTGTAATAGCGTGCACTGGTTCAGACAAAATGCTAGGCTGGCCCACATGTTTTTTTACCCCATTGTAAGCTTAGGAAAGGTACTTCACTTTTTTTTCTTCACCCGGTGTGAATGAGTACCCAGCAATAAGTAGAGAAAGGTCTTGTCAGAGTGTTAGTATGAATGCCTTACAGGTTGATTGAACTGGGACCTAATGATTGAGGAGGACTTTAACAAAATGGTCTGTGGGGTTGGGTGATGTACAGTCGGTGAGCCTGTAGTTGTGTAGGCACATGGACTATAAATCCATCTTTATCTCTATCTCGATCTCTGTCTCTATCTCTATCTCTATCTTTATCTCTATCTCTGTCTGTATCTCTATCTCTATCTCTGTCTGTATCTCTGTCTGTATCTCTATCTTTATCTCTATCTCTGTCTCTATCTTTATCTATATTTCTTCTCCATCTCTATCTCTATCTCTATCTCTATCTCTATCTCCATCTCTATCTCTGTCTCTATCTCTATCTCTATCTCTATCTCTATCTCTATCTCTATCTCTATCTTTATCTCTGTCTCTATCTCTATCTCTATCTCTGTCTCTATGTCCATCTCTGTCTCTATCTCTGTCTCTATCTCTATCTCTGTCATTATCTCTATCTCTATATCTTTCTCTATCTCTGTCTCTATCTCTATCTCTATCTCTATCATTATCTCTCTCTATCTCTATCTCTATCCCTATCTCTATCTCTATTTCTATCTCTATCTCTATATCTATCTCTATCATTATCTCTGTCTCTATTTCTATCTTTATCTCTATATCTACCTCTAACATTATCTCTGTCTCTATCTCTATTTCTATCTCTATCACTATATCTATCTCTATGTCTATCTCTAACTCTATATCTATCTCTATATCTATCTCTATCTCTATCTTGCCATTTTTTGGAAACTACAATTTTCTCTCTTATCTATCTTTTGTTTTTTTTTTTGCATTTTTTTTTTATCTCTTACCTTCTCCCCCCCCCCCCAAATCAAAAGAACAACAACAAAACAAAGAACAACCCCAAAACAAAAAAAAACCAAGATGAAACAAACTTGAGTAGAATGTTGTTTCCAGTACCAATCTCCATTTCAGTCTTTTTCACCTTGCCCTATTGTTAAAACGATAGCATTTTGTCAGAATTATTATTAATATTATTGTTTCACACCCCTCCCCCTCCCCACCCCCCTATTGTCACCACACACGATGACTACAGTGGTGAATCAGGAGCTGGCAAGACGGAAAGCACCAAGCTCATTCTCCACTCCTGGCGGGCCTCGGGCCAGCATTCATGGATTGAACAGCAGATTCTGAGGCCAACCCAATCATGGAAGGTAGGCAAGCGGCCATGACTAGTGGTGCTGACATCGGAGAAACGTTGTGGGACTATTATTTCAGTTCTCTAATCACCATGTTGTTGGGTTTTTTTGTATGAGTGTCAAATTTCAATTCAATTCATTAATTCATTCGTTCGTTCGTTCAAGCTTCTTCATCCATTCGTTCGCTCGTTTGTTTGTTTGTTCATTCGTTTGTTGATTGATTGATTGATTGATTGATTCATTCATTCACTAGATATTTTGGGACTTGCAGTTCTCTAATTAGCTTTTTTTTTGTACCAGTGTGTCGTTTCGTTTATTCATACATTTATTTATTCATTCATGCATTCATCCATTGATCATTTCTTCATTCATTCATTTATTTATTCATTCATCCTTTCATTATTCATTCATTCATTCATTCATCATTTAGTAATTTATTCATTCGTGCATCCTCTATTAATTCATTCATTCATTTATTCATTCATCATTCCTTCATTTATCCATTCATCATTTCTTCATTCACCATTTAGTAATTCATTCATTCATTCATGCATAGAAACAGCTACCATAAGTTCATTGTAAGCAGACCTTTTTGAGAAATAGACACCAAAGAAACAGCTACCATAAGTTCATTTCAGACCTTTTTGAGAAATAGACACCAAAGAAACAGCTACCATAAGTTCATTGTAAGCAGACCTTTTTGAGAAATAAACATCAAAGAAACAGCTACCATAAGTTCATTGTAAGCAGACCTTTTGAGAAATAAACATCAAACAAACAGCTACCATAAGTTCATTGCAAGCAGGCCATATTGAGACACCAAACAAATAAACATCAAACCAATAAACAGCTAAACAAGTTCAATTGCAAAAAACCAATAAACAAACTGAAACAAGCAATTGCAAAGCAAACCAATAAACAAACTGAAACAAGCAATCTGCAAAGCAAACCAATAAACAAACTGAAACAAGCAATCTGCAAAGCAAACCAATAAACAAACTGAAACAAATCTGCAAAGCAAACAAGAAACAAACTGAAACAAGCAATCTGCAAAGCAAACCAAGAAACAAACTGAAACAAATCTGCAAAGTAAACCAAGAAACAAACTGCAAATTAAAGCAAGGAACAAAAAAATAAGAACGACAACAAGAAGAACAACAACAAAAATAGAGCTGCTTGTTATGTATCTTCTCTCCTAACTGTCCTGTTTGCGAGTTGTGACTATATGTGACTATACCAGAATGAACTTCGTATTGATAAATGTTGTGGGTGATGACAGTGACTAAACCACCTGCTTTTGTTCTTATTCCCCTTCTTCAGCCTTTGGAAATGCTAAGACCATCCGTAACGACAACTCCAGCCGTTTCGGTAAATACATTGACATCCATTTCAACGACAAGGGTGTGATTGAAGGAGCCAAGATTGAGCAATACTTGCTGGAAAAGTCGCGTATCGTCAGTCAGATGCACGATGAACGAAACTACCACATTTTCTACTGCATGCTGGCCGGCCTGAGCAAAGAAAACTTGGCCAAGTTGGAACTGCAGGAGGCCACCAGCTACACCTATTTGATACAGGTAAGCAGACGTGGGCTCAGTCATAGATACAATAAGATTAGAAAGATAAATTAATGATGAAGATGGATTTATCATCCGTATCCCCACACAAGTGCGCACTCACCCACTGTACATCATTTATCAAACAATGGAGGGGGCACCTTGGCACCTTGTCATGAATTTGAGAGAAACAATTTTTTTTTCCTTTTTAAAATTATTAAAATAACAAAATTGCGTTCTGACAGGGTGGCAGCATTGAATGCGAAGGTCGAGATGACAGGAAAGATTTTGCCGACATCCGATCTGCCATGAAAGTTTTGATGTTTAAAGAAGACGACGTGTGGGAGATTTTGAAGATTCTCTCAGCACTCCTGAATCTTGCAACGTCAGATATAACGGTAGGAATGTGTGACTTAAATTGTTCATATCACAAACGTTTTATGGTTATTTATTGTAATGCTTATATCATCTAGATCTATTTGTAACTATTTGTATAGCTTTTAGCTGTACAGATGTGACAAGTGATTTTCTTAACGTATACTTTTATACTTTTGTTGTACAGATGTGACAAGTGATTTTCTTTAACGTGACATGACTTAACGTATTTTTGTTGAATGTGGCATATCACCCTTCATCAGACAACAAATGAGGATTATCTAGATTTCAACACTTATTCAGTCTTCACACTGTGCGATGTCATAAGAAAAACAGAAAGAAAGAAAAAGAGGGGTAGAAGAATCGAGAAAGGAAAGACAGTGATCCTATGCCCTCTAAAATGATTTTCTCACAAACATCCAAAATTGAAAAAAATATTTTCTATTTAATTTCCTTTTTTTTTTTTCTAAAATACTTTTATGTTCATTATTGTGAATAGTCAAGGTGTTTTAATACAACAGGATATGAATCAGGATGAAATTTTGACTTTAGGCTCATCGCCTGTTTTCATACACGCTGGGGGACTCGATAGTCCAGAGGTAAGGTGTCGGCCTCTCAACCAAAAGGTAGAACTTGGTTGAACAATTTTCTAAACATTTTTAGAGAAAAATCTAGCCCCTGGTCCAGATAGGTGGATCGATACCTAGTCCCATCGGAGATGGATGATGAAAAGGAGGTCTCGTGTGCAGATTACAACACACTTGTGCACGTTAAAGATCCCTTGGCTGTTTACAAGGCAGTCCGGGCAAAATTGAAAATCCTACTAAAAACGATCACCTTAGTTGTGGATGCGGGTTAATAAAAAAAATCAAATCAAATTTTATTTTTCTGACAGAAATTGAGCTTGACAACATAGAAGCCACAGAGATCCAGGACATATCTTACATCAACAAAATTGCCAGGCAGTTGGAGGTAACGCCCTTGATGTTGTTGTAAAGTTCCTTTAAGGTCGACCTACGGCCTCATAGAGCTGTAGCGTATCCTGGTTTTATGTGTGGTGTCTTTTCAAAATCTAATCATTTTGTTGAAATGCAAAAACAAAAAAGTCACACCGTACTGTGACCTCAATATAAATATAATCAATTTCTTCACAGTAAAACACTTGTCCTCTTTGCCTCTTTGCCTCTTTGCCTATTGAATCATTTTGTTGAATACAAAGCGAAAAAGTCATACCGTCCTGTCACCTCAATATAAAAAAAAAATAACTCATATTTTTCCATCTTTCTGTCCTGTCCAATTTCATCTTTCCCTCCATTTCTCCCCCTCTCCCTCCCTCTCCCTCTCCTAGGTGAATGCCCAGAATTTGATAGACGCCCTGACAACCAAGACCATCTTTGCCAAAGGTGAAAGTGTGACCTACACCCTGAACAAGGAGGCGGCCACTGATGTGAGGGACGCCTTCGTCAAGGGAATCTACGGACGCATGTTTGTTTGGATTGTGGAGAAGATCAACACCGCCATCTACAAACCTAAAGCCGGCTCCAGCCATTACCGTAAATCGATCGGCGTTTTGGACATCTTTGGATTTGAGAACTTTGATAAGAACAGGTGGGCGGTAACTAACATCATTGTGCATAGTTACCAACCAGTACATAAAAAAAACGTATTCTTCCTACGCCATATTAACTTACTGCCCTTTACGCCAGGTGGCACATTGGGCAGCAACAAAGCTTTTCTACTCCTGTCTCTTTTGGGTTTTCTTCTCAAATGGTGTTACATAACGTCTGTTTTCAGGTTTTTATCTCTCCTTTTACGGTTCTGCGCCAGGGGATCTTTGGCTTTTCTCGCCTTCATCTCCCTTCTGATGTCTGGTATTAGTTTTATGCCTGGACTTACCTGATATTTCCTTTCCGTCTTTCGCTCTCTCTCTCTCTTGTTCATTTGGATTTTAGCACGCTACTTTTTTTCCTTTCCTTCTTTCACTTATCTTCCATCTTGCTGTTTCTTCTTAATTCACCCTGAGATCACCGCAATGGTGTATTTGGTAAATTTGAATCAATCCCTCCTCATAAGACATGAGAGCGTGTAAATACTTCATGTGTTTGTGCCGCAGCTTTCGATGGCATCAGCAGGTCCAGGGTTCGAATGCCAGCAAAGTTAGGTCTGACGTTGTGTCCATTGGGCAAGACGCTTAACGCGCGTCTTCCCCACTTGACCCAGGTGTAAATGGATGCAAGGTTTTAGCTTGGGGTTAAAAAAAAACAACAACCCACATCCTACTAGCTTCCTGTCCTGGAGGTGTGATCATTACCACCTCTTCGCGCTACAGAAACCGGGATTAGAAGCTCCGGGGCTCTAGTATTTTGCCGTAATGGCCTTGAAGGAACTTTATACTATTGTTTGTTTGTTTATTTTGTTACCACAGCTTTGAGCAGCTGTGTATCAACTACGCCAACGAGAACCTGCAGCAGTTCTTTGTGCAGCACATCTTCAAGCTGGAGCAGGCAGAGTACAACATGGAAGGCATTAGCTGGCAGCACATTGAGTTTCTGGACAACCAGGACAGCTCGACCTCATCGCCATCAAACCCATGAACATTCTGGCCCTGGTGGACGAGGAGAGCAAATTTCCCAGGGTTAAGTTTTTCATTTTCAGCTTTTTTCTTGGCAAGAGTCAAATTGGTTTCACCCCCCCCCCCCCTTCCCATCCTGACAATATCCTTTCTCTGCTAAGTAGTTAAAGTTGCTGTTCATCCCATCCTAAAACAACAGTGAGGAATGTAGAGGCAAGTACCTTTGTAAGACAGAGAAGAGATATATATCACAAATGAGAGGGAAAAGTAGGGTTGGGAGTTTGGGAGGCTGGATTTTTTCACTGGCCATTGACAGCATTTGACAGACTTTCAATTTTTTCACTGGCCATTGACAGCAGTTGACAGACTTTCAATTTTTTCACTGGCCATTGACAGCAGGTGACAGGTTTTTCTAATTTTTCCACCAGCAAATGATAACTGCTGATAAAAATGTTGAATATGAAAGTAATTGCGACAATGCCGAATAAAAACAAACATTTTGAATGAAACTTAATTCAAAGTTTCCACCAAGGTGATAATTCTTTTCTAGAGGGGTAGAATGTGTTGACACTGTTGCCATTGTAGCAGCTAAATTTAGTTTTTAATCAAAGTGATGTGGCGTTCACGAGTCCCAGATTTAGAAATAGGTGCGTCCAACAGTGAAAATAATGATGGTGGGTTAATTGAGTCAACGTACCCACTATCATTATTGTTTTCCGCAAAGCCTGAAACTACGACCCAAGTTGGGAAAGCTTGATTTGACTTATCTCCTTTGGGGGACTCGACAACCAGAGGCAACACAAACACTGTGGGTTTCAAGCCCTACCGATGGTCGAAAAATTTCTCTCTTTTTTCCCCAGTAAAATTTACCCCCTGTGGTCCAGGTAGGTGGATCTACAATCTAGTCCCATCGGATATGGGCGATAAAAAGGAGGTCCCTTTGTGCAGATCACAACACTCTGTGCAAGTTACAGATCCCTAGGCTGTTTACAAGACAGTCTGGGCAAAATTAACTATCTACCAACCCCCCCCCCCCAAGATCACCTTGTTTGTGGATGTGGGTACAATCAAATCAAATTACACTTATCTCCCTGTCTCACTCAAATTCCAGGAGAAAGAAGCAGCCAACGCGACATACTCTCGAAACACAGCCAAAAAGTCGACACGGAAGAAGATTGTGTCCTTGACCTTGAAAAAGAGATCCAAGATCACGGAGGACGTTGCCAACCAGCTGATGCGGGGTTATGACGGGGCGCTCCGCCTCTGGCAACGCCCTGTTGGAAGACCGGCCCATGTCAAACTTGGAGAAGCTTCACTTTATCATTGGCCACGGGATTTTACGCCCAGAGCTCAGGTGAGGAGTCTTTGCTTACTTCGAATGATAAACGATTTGTTAACAAGTTTGGCATTTGTTTTAAAGGTCATTGAGGCAGGGCTCGCTCTAGGCTCTTGCCCTTTAAAAAACAAAAGGAAAACATATCACTTTAAAATGGAAATAAGACTAACAATTTGGAGTTAAATTAAAAACGAACATGCTTACTGACAGCATTATTCAAGAATTCAGTTCATCAATGATTATGAAGAAGAAGAAAATTAAAAAAAGAAAAAGGATGATGTTTGTTATTTTCTTTACCTCATTTTGTTGATCATCATGGCAAAGTGAAGATATTGTTTTGCTTTCACTAGATATGGTTAAAGTAAAATGCATACGTTATGAGCAATTTTCACTAGATATGGTTAAAGTAGTGCGCATGTTATGGGCAATTTTCACTAGATATGGTTAAAGTAGTGCGCATGTTATGAGCAATTTTCACTAGATATGGTTAAAGTAGTGCACGTTATGAGCAATTTTCACTAGATATGGTTAAAGTAGTGCGCATGTTATGGGTAATTTTCACTAGATATGGTTAAAGTAGTGCGCATGTTATGAGCAATTTTCACTCGTTTTTGTCCTCCCATCCCAGAAGTTATCTTTCTATATAATGTCATAATTTCTTATATAATGTCATGAAACGTAATTTCTTATATAATGCCATGAAACGTAATTTCTTATATAATGTCATGAAACTTTATTTCTTATCTAATGTCACGAAAAGTAATTTCTTATATAATGTCAGGAACCGTAATTTATATAATGTCAGGAAACGTAATTTCTTATATAATGTCATGAAACGTAATTTCTTATCTAATGTCATGAAACGTAATTTCTTATATAATGTCAGGAAACATAATTTCTTATATAATGTCAGGAAACGTAATTTCTTATATATTGTCATGAAACATAATTTCTTTTGAAGATTTTATATCACATAAGCTTAGTGAAAAACCTTTATCGAGTTCATACATGCATGCTTCTTTCTTGTTTGAACAAACTGGTCCACAGGGATGAAGTGTATTGTCAAATATGCAAACAGTTGACACAAAACAGTTCAAACAGTTCTCATGCCAGGGGTTGGATTCTGCTGTGTTTGTGTGTTTGTTGCTTCCCTCCATCAGATAGGGTAAGCCACGTCTTCTGCATGATGTGTAGTTAGTTCAAGGTTTGGGGTAAACGTCTACTGTATATATAAGATAGGATAAGATAAGATTTCCTTCATTGATCCTTATACAGGAACTTACATTGTGTTTGTTGACACAATGCTCTGCTCACAATAGATAAATACAACAGAAAAATTAATCAATTAATATCATATAAATTATAATATGATATGATTTATACTTGCTCTCATTCACTCATAGGCCTCTCACTCTCGTAATGTTAAAGACGTCATAGTACAATTTAATACAATGATTGTGTGTGGTGAAAGGGAGAAAAGAATTAAAGTAACAACGTCGGTGAAGTACTGCTTGTCTGGATTTGGGAGTTGAGGTCATGAGACTCATCCTTTATGATTTTAAGTAATTTTGAGTGACATATATATGTAATTTTAGTTCAAGGTTGGGTTTAAATGTAGTTAAAAATATTACGTGAGTGTAAAATAAATCATTTGTACGGTTCCTTCCTTAAGATGTGGCCTGTCCAAGACCACCTTCTTCTCTCCTCACCTCATTGCTGATTTCATCTACGATACAAAGATAAAAATGGAAAAATGCCCGCAAATTTATAGTCCATTTTCATGCCCCCGCACAAGTGCAGTCTCACCAACTGTACATCATTTATCTCCTGTGCCAGCCATGAGGGTTTTAAATCAATGACATCGTGGTTACAAATCTCACATTACTGACTTTTGCCTACAAAATATGATGGGTTACGTCATGATTCATAAGATAAGATAAGATAAGAAGAATATTTATATTGCGCCTTCCCTCAGAAGAGCTCAAGGCGCATTCATTGTAACGTGATAGTATCCAGGAACACTTTAATTTTGCATCTGCTGTTCCCCAGTTGCGACCTTACCTGCTCAACTTCATCAGAGGAGGACCACCAGGGTATGCCCCATATTGTGAGGACAATCTCCGTCGTACCTTCTCAACGGAGCCAGGAACCAGCCTCCTAGCTGGCTGGAATTGCAGGCATGTCATCAGACGTTGTGTTCAATCAAAGACGTTTCTCCCCTCTTCAATCTCCTCTCGTCTCCATCTGTTTCTGCGTTCCTCCTCTCCCATCCTCTTGTCTATCTGTCTGTTTGACTATCTGTCTGTCTGTCTGTCTGTCTGTTTCTTTCTCTCTCTCTCTCTCTCTCTCTCTCTCTCTCTCTCTCTCTCTCTCTCTCTCTCTCTCTCTCTCTCTCTCTCTCTCTCTCTCTCTCTCTCTCTCTCTCTCTCTCTCTCTCTCTCTCTCCCTCTCTCTCTCTCTCTCTCTCTCTCTCTCTCTCTCTCTCTCTCTCTCTCTCTCTCTCTCTCTCTCTCTCTCTCTCTCTCTCTCTCTCTCTCTCTCTCTCTCTCTCTCTCTCTCTCTCTCTCTCTCTCTCTCTCTCTCTCTCTCTCTCTCTCTCTCTCTCTCTCTCTCTCTCTCTCTCTATATATATATATATATATATATATATATATATATATATATATATATATATATATATATATATATATCTTTCTGTATCTCTCTGTGTATCATCCTCTGATGTCTCCCTATTTGTGTTTTAAATACTTTTCCTTCTTCTTTTTTATTCTTTTTTTTCTGTTCTTCTCATATTCTTTTGTTGGATTTTTTTCAATGATGCCAACTTAACAAGTTCCTATGTATCCTTCCCTTCCCCCTGCTGTTTCTCATATCCAGGCCACTAAGTCTAAAAAGCCGGTCATCCTGCCCATCACGTTCATGGACAGTAACTCCAAGACGTTGTTTGCAGACTCGGCCACCACGGCTCGTGAACTTTGCCAGCAGCTGTCAGACAAGATAGGACTCAAGGACCAGTTTGGTTTCTCTCTCTACATTGCCCTCTTTGACAAGGTACACAAACAACACGGCCCTTCCTTTGTGAACACACGCACGGCTCACGTATATTGGTGGCTTTTGCCTAGATTCCGGTGCTTAGAGAAAGTTTTGGCTTTTGTCTATGGTGGATGAGTTAAGTTCTATAATTCACATACTTGTGTGTAGAAGCGCCGGTAGCTCGGTCGGTAGAGTGTCCGAGTTTGATTCCCAGCCTGGCCCACATTTTTTCTGGCCAGCAGCAAAATGGGTAGCCAATTCTCTTCAGACTCGGAGGAGGAGGAGGGGGGAGCAAACGCGGCATGGAAGGCAATGGCAAACTGCCACATTTAGAGGTATGCCTAGGAAAATCAGGAATCTACTCCTGGTAACCCTATTATGCTCAACTCGTTGAGTATGAGACTTACTAATCTTGGAATTTCTGTGAAGTAAGGATGACTTGTTTAGTCACTGGAAGTAAATATCTTCAATCGTGCTTTGATGGAAGTCAAGTTGGTGATCATGTAATGACAACAGGCTTCTAAACCAAACCTCCATCAAGTCTATACATCATTAGAACAAGCACAGATTATATTTAGGGTGGATGTAGTAGACACAGATTTAAAAAAACCCCCCCCACAAAACTAGGACAAATTATTTTTTATCTGCATAATACTTTACACGAATTAGACCTGAAAAACATCAGCCATTTCTCTTAACCCCTGCGGAAAATTAAAAGCTAGGATTGGGACAAGTTTGATTTTTGTTGTTGTACATGTTCAATTGACCGTAGACCGGCATCAATGGGTAGACGAGTTATGAAAATTTCTGCTAGAAAGAAATAATGAAATGCTGTTGTAGTCAAGCAAATGGCTTTATTTCCATCTTATCCAAAAGGTTGGTAGTCCAGAGGCAAGGTGTTAGCCTCTAACCAAAAGGTAGTGAGTTTGAGCCCACCAACGGTTGAAAAATTTTCTCGATTCAATTGGGGGGGGGGGGGGGGGGAGGCAAACTCTACCCCCTGGTCCAGGTAGGTGGATCGACACCTAGTTCCATCGGAGACGGACGATAAAAAAGGAGATCCTGTGTGCAGAGGCAGTCTGGGCAAAACATATTGTACAAAATCCCCAAGATCACCTTAGTTGTGGCAGTCTGGGCAAAATCAATCTACCAAAATCCCCAAGATCACCTTAGTTGTGGATGTCAAATCAAATCAAATCAAATCAAATCAAATCAAAAACCTTTCTTTTCTAGGTGTCATCCTTGGGCAGCGGAGGAGACCATGTGATGGATGCCATCTCGCAGTGTGAGCAGTACGCCAAAGAACAGGGCGCCCAAGAGCGCAACGCACCGTGGAGGCTTTTCTTCCGCAAGGAGATTTTTGCTCCTTGGCACGACCCAGGCGAAGACCCAGTCGCCACTAACCTTATCTACCAACAAGTAAGTATTGGTGAATGTTTCAGTATTTTACCTCTAGTAGGAGATTTGGTGTCCACAGGTATGGGTGTCTGCGTTTTGAGGTTAGGAGATTTGGTGTCCACAGGTATGGTGTCTGCGTCTCGAGGTCAAAGGGTCCATGTCCCGACAGGGTAAAAAGTATTTTCAAGATTGTTCGGGTTGAACCCCCCCCCCTCCCCCACCCCCAGATAGATGGATCAACATCTAGTCCCATTGGAGACGGACTATGAAAATGGGGTCCTGTGTGCAAATCACAACACCCATTGCACGTTAAAGATTCTTGGGAGGTTTAGAGGGCACGTCTGGGCAAAATGTTCTTTAAAATTAAAAATCCTAAGAAACATCTCAAGATCACCTTAGTTGTGAATGTGGTAAAAATCAAATGGAATCAAATTGTCCTCTAGGTTAACAAACACACCCATTATCAGTGTTTAAATACAGAAGTTTTAATATAGAAACAAAGCAATGATAATATATATATGTATATATATATATATATCTATGCTGATCAATGCTCGGACAATTTGTGAACAGGCCGTTTAATTCATGCCTGAAAAAAAAGACGGGTGTTATTGTACTCTGTATTAAAGGTGAATAAATTAATTTTATGAGACTCTGACATATCGACTTTAAAAAAATTGTAGTTAATATAATGATTGTCTTGATACATTTTTGTTTCTCTTCGCAGGTTGTAAGAGGCATCAAGTTTGGAGAGTACAGATGTGATAGGGTATGACATTACTTACTTTTTTTTTTTTTAAGCTTTAAAAAAAATTCTGGTTAACAATGATTGAATTGTCACAGATTTATGACAGGCGGCTGGTGGGTCTGTTTCTTTCTTTTCACTCTCTTTTATGTGTCTTACTCAAATGCGAAGGGGCGGTGGGTGGTTGGCGGGCACTGCTGGTAGGTCCTATTTATTTATTTTTTAAATTAAAATTATTTTTTTTATTAAAAATAAATAAATAATTATTTCTTTATTTCTTTATTTCTTTATTTATTTTCCTTCTTTCGCTTATATTTTATCTTGCTGTTTCCTCTTAATTCACTGTGAGATCACCGCAATGGTGGACAGGGTAAATTCTATTGAAAGAAGTCTCCATGTGTATCCTCCTATCATCCACGCAGGACGAGGACTTGGCCATGATCTCAGCTCAGCAGTACTTTATAGAGTATGGAACTCAAGTGGAACATGACAGGCTACAGACGCTGCTGCCGTCGTACATTCCCGACTCCTACCTGCAGAAGGCCAACGCCACCAACTTCTGGATGCAGGCCATCGTCAACAAGCTGCGCAGCCCCTACTTCCAGAGCGACCGCATCAAGCCCCTCAAGGTCAAGGAGGACATCGTCAGCTACGCCAAGTACAAGTGGCCGCTCCTCTTCTCGCGGTTCTACGAGGCCTACAAGTTTTCCGGCCCCAGCCTGCCCAAGAACGACGTCATCATCGCCGTCAACTGGACGGGCGTCTATGTAGTCGGCGACCAGGAGGCTGTTCTGCTGGAGTTGTCTTTCCCCGAGATCACCGCCGTGTCCAGCAGCCGGACGGGAAGATGCACGGGCAGAGCTTCACGCTGGCCACAGTGAAGGGAGCAGTACACGTTCACCTCCCCTAACGCCGAGGACATTCGCGATTTGGTCGTCACCTTCTTGGAAGGGCTGAAAAAGCGATCAAGTACGTCATCGCTGTGCAGGACTACACCTCTCCAGGTATGCTGCTTTGATTTTCTAACGTTTGATTTGATTGGGGGGGGGGGGGTAAAATGTAAATTGTCTACAAGAGAAATGGTATAAAAGTTATTCTGTTAATTAAAATTACATATAAAGATAAAGATGGATTTATAGTCCGTATCTCCGCACAAGTGCAGATTCACTGATTGCATGTCATTTATCCCCCAGCAGGCCATTTCAATCAAAGTCCTTCTCAACTCCCTCGTGAAGCATACAGTACACAAGTCTGTTAATTACTAACACTCTGACAAGATCTTTCTCTGTCTTTATCTGGGTATTCATTGACACCTGTCAAGTGAGGAAAGTAGAGTGAAGTATTTTGTTTAGTCACACCTTTGTCTTTTTTCAGCATATGTAAACCTACTGTCGGCTCAGATTTATATTTTCCTAACGGCACTTAAAATCATAATCAAATTCACAGTTGACAATGATTGCCCTGTCTCACAAAATATTCTAAGCAAAGTCGGTCCAGAAAGTGCATCGTCAACGAAGCCAGCTAGCCTCTGTCGTCTCGTCTTTGTTCCTTGCAGGGATCCAATAAGTAGCGTAGACAGCTCGGTTGGTAATGTGTTCTCGTTTCATGGCCAGACGATGGATGCCGACGCAGAGGTCGCAGGCTCGAATGTTGATGCCCAAGGATTGTTTTCTATCCATTCCTCTGTGTATGTCTTGTCTTTGTTCCTACGGGCTTTAGCATTGTTTCATGTCTTCATTCCTCACTTTGGACATGCCCCTTGCCTCACTGTTTCTCAGTACACAGATCTGCAAAAATGTAGTTGCTACCATAGTTGGTTAAGCTGCCAGACTTTGGACTGTCAAGTCCTGGGTTCCAATCCAGACAATGCTAAATCTGACGCTGAGGGCCTTGGGAAAGACACATGTACCTCTTTCCCTACTTTGAGCCGGAAAAATTCAGCTTGCAGCATTATTCGTAATGGCTGGACTTTGAGCTGTAAGAGTCGGCTTGATAATTCTACTTTCCAATCCAATCCCTTTATCCAGGTTTTTTATTCATTGACAAGGCTACTTTCTCGTTGAGTCTAAAAGCATCATTTACGAAATTTGATCTATTTACAAGCTGTCAGAAAATATTTCTGCCAATTTGTTTCATTGTTTACATCTTTTTCCTGAAATTGGGCGTAACCAATCAGGCGTAACCAATCAGGCGTAACCAATGAGGGGTTTTAGATCAAGGAGGGAATGGGTTAACATTGACACGCGACACAGGTGCAAGTAGGTTCCAGCATTAGTTTGAGATCAAAAGTACTTGACAGACTAGGGTCATATTATATTTCACGCTCTAAAAACTATAATGGCCTTTAAGCAACATTATTTTATCAATTGTGGTGTTGGTGGCCGAGTCGTCAGGCTGTTGGACTGGGGATCATGAGGTCCCGGGTTCGAATCTTAGCAAAGCTAATTCCCACTTTGTGTTCAACTTTGCGAAAAACGCTTAACACGCATGTTCCCCACTCGCCCCATGTGAAAATGGGTACAATCACTAGCTTGGGAGTAAAAACCAGGTCAGACTAGTGTCCTGTCCAGGGGTTATACCTTAATCAATTGAAATTAACCGCCACCCCCTCGTTATCCTCATCAACGACCTCGTGTAAATAGATCACACATGATTAAAATCCTTGATATTTCTTTAAACCTCCTAAACACCTTCTATTTTCTGCCATTTTTTTTATCTTCTTGGTCCAGGTGACGGAGCATCATTCCTTACCTTCAAGAAAGGCGAACTGATTATCTTGGACCAACAGAATGGAGAAACGGTGATGAACTCTGGCTGGTGTTACGGGCAGAATGTCAAGACGGAGAAGAAGGGTGACTTTCCGGCTGAGTGTGTCTATGTGCTGCCAACCATAACAAAACCTCCACAGGAAATCTTGGTAAGAATGGTTTTTGGTCACCCGTACGCTCGTGTTTATTTGTAGTTGGCAGGCACTGCTGGTAGGTCCTACTCTTACTCCTTTCCTTTCACTCTTTGACTTATCTCTTTCACCTTGTTGTTTCCTCCAATTCACCCTCATGAGATCACGGCATATATGGTGGATGTGTTCAATTTCAATTGTACAAACAAACAAACAAACCGACAATTTCTCTCAATCTCTAACTTATCTTTCGTCTTGCTTTCAACCTAAGATCACTGCATATGGTGGACAGGGTGTAAATATCAATTGAATTAAATTAAACAAACAAATGTATAACCCAACAAACATCCTGTCTTGTCTTTGCATGGCACCAGAATCTGTTCATCCAGTCTGGCAGCCTAGGAGACCAGTACTCCCAGGAGGTGGAGGAGTTCCCGCCAGACAAAGCCCCAACTCTACATACTCTAGAGCAATACTCTTACGATCACTTCAGGTGAGCAGTATGCATGGATTTTTATTTTTTTTTCAATTTTTTTTTCCACGTATCAAATTATGGATATTTTATATAAATATATTTTTAAATTATAAATTTTTGGCATTTGGACATTTAATTATTATTTTTTTAAAGTGTATTATTATGTTTATCTATCTACACATTGTCCTAGATGTGCATGTGTTTTCCTGTATATTAAGTTATAGATGGACAGATGAGAGAAATATAAAAAATAAACGGATAGACGTACATTGATAGACAGATAGACAGGTAGAAAGACGTTGCTCGGATTAAGTGCAAATGCTGATAGTTGAGCCATGATGCATATATGTGTAAACATAATTTTTCGGTACCAGCGATAAGGTTTTATTTTCACTGGCATTGTTTGCAGAGCTCCCCAAGCGCACACTCAGTGGCACCCTGAACAAACCCCGCCGCAGACGCAACGAGGAGCTGTGGAGGCACTCGAAAGACCCGATCAAACAGCCGCTGTTGAAGAAACTCCTGGGAAAAGAACAGCAGAGTGCAGACGCTTGCATGTGCTTCATGGATATCCTTTTACAGCGATTGTAAATCTCTTGGTAGCATTAATATTGATATGACCCATCGATTTTCAAGGCTTAAGGTCATTTGTCCTATCACTTCAAGAATGAGGGGAAGTAACTGGTGCAACATAACAACACAGTGTCAGAAGTGTATTTCTTGTGTATGCACTGTTTGAAATAACTTTACTAGAAAAATTCTTTTAGATACTTGAATAATTTCTATTTCATTTCATATATATGACACATATCTGTGCTATTTTTGACACGGTTCCGTTTGTTAGACCACTCAGAAGTTTATGTATGGTTCAGGCGAACATAGTGACTCTCTGTCAGCAGTAGAACTTTTGTCTTGATCTAGTTCTAGATCTCAACTAATGTCATTCTCAAACTCAGCATCAAGGTCAGTTATATCAATGGCCGCTGTGCTGCCTAAAACATCTTCATTCCACAAGGAATTGAAAATAAAACTGCCTTTCACAGCAGACACACACATGTCAAGAAATTTCGTGTCTTCAGAAATTAACGGTTCGATAAGCAGTGAAGCAATTAAGATTAAGTAAAAGGATACTTTTGTTTTAATGTACTCTCCTATTCCTGAAAGCAGAAGTAGCTTGTTAATTGTAGTTTCAGCACATGAATGAGCTCTATTACACACTGTTACTGTTGTCATCGGGTCGGGCGCATTTGGGAGCATTGGTAGGTCCCACCTCTCTTCTTTCGTTTTCACCCTATGCCTCATGTTTCTTCTTGCCATTTCCTCCCTGTTTTCACCCTGAGATTACCTCATATGGTGGACTGGGTAAATTAAAATGAAACAAAATCTCACACTTGCGGTTTATCTCCTTGACTTCCCCCTGTACGTATTCTCAAGTACATGGGAGACCACCCTAGCAGAAGGAGTCGCATTGCCAATGAGTTCACAGACCAGATTTTCACAAGTCCCATCAACAACGTAAGAGATTGGACGTTGCTTCTTCTACTTCTACCCTTTACAATTTATTGTTTTGAGTTAATGTGGTTTTTGGAGGATTTTTTCTTTGGGGGGGGGGGGGGGGTGTTTGTTAAAAGTTAAGGTTGGGTTTTTTTCTCTCTGTTATGTATGTTTTTTAAATTTGCTCTTCTCTTGTCAATGATGGGCAGTTGGCAGGGTGTTGCTGGTAGGCTCTACTTCTTTCCCTTCACGCTTTCACTTTCACCTGTCTTTCATTTTGCTGATTCCTCGTTAATTCACCTCGACTTCACTGCATATAGTGGACAGGGTACAAACAAAACCTTCTTAATGTGTCATATTATTATTAGGTTGATGATTTTTTTTTCTTTCTTTATTATCTGCCTGCAGGGTTTTTTGTTTTTGTCTATTTGGTTGTAGGAAAACTGTGCGTTTGTTTGTATTAAGTGTGGGGCAGGTATATATATATATATACATACTTTGTTTTCACAGCCGTGAGATTTCGTTTGCTGATTACACATTTTCATCTGTAATGATCATATTGTTTATTCTGTTTTACTTTTGATAAATGATAATACAAGTAGTGGGAGGATTTTGTGTTTTTGTTTTCTTTTGCATAGGCGTCTTGTATTGAGACTCCCCACCCCTTCCTTTAGAGAAGATTTAATGCTAGTTGGGTTATTTGCTTTGGTTCCCCCTGAATGTGTGGGCGGTTGGTGGGTGTTGCTGGTAGGTCTTACTTATTTCCTTTCCTTCTTCTTTCACTTATCTTTAACCTTGCTGTTATTTCCTCTTAATTCATCCCAAGATCACCCACGCATGGTGGATGGGGAGGGGGTAAATTTAAAATATTAAAAAAAACACCCCCCTCCCCCCACCCCCACCCCTCAATGTCGGTGTGTGTGTGTGTGTGTGTGTGTGTGTGTGTGTGTGTGTGTGTGTGTGAAACATCTGTTTGGTTTTTGTGTCAACTGTCACTTCATCGTCATGAGAACACATAATTTTTTTGTTTGTCAAAGTGTGTGGAGTACAACACATTCCACGACTATTGGCTGTACAAGTGATAACCTTTTTTAAAAAACGTGGTTTATAATGTATATGTATATATATATATTCACTCTTTCACAGGAAATCCTACGAGACGAGGTGTACTGCCAAGTCATGAAGCAACTTACAGACAACAGGAACAGGTTAATAAGTCCATTTGTTCCGTCTTGTAGGATTTTTTTAATCCGCCCGTTTTGTCGTCATGTCAGCTGGTTACTTTGTATATAATACATATTAATTTATATATATATATTCATATAATTTTAAGTACCAAATTTACTGTTAAGACAAACAGTGAGACAAGAGGCTGATAAGTTGATAAAAGCAAAATACAGACACTAAAATTAAGTAAATACAGACACTAAAATTAAGTCTGGGAAGTAGTTAGCATACCAAGAAGTGAAGGAATCAGTGAAAGTAAAAAATATTTCAGAGTTGAGCGTAAGGCAACCTGGAGTGGAGTCCTGATTTGTCTAGGCATATGTCATAATGTGATAGTTTTTGCCACTGCTTTCTAGGCATACGGCGTAATGTGATAGTTTGCCATTGCTTTCTAGCGTAATGTGGTAGTTTGCATTGCTTTCTAGGCATATGTCATAATGTGAGGCATACGACGTAATAGTTTGCCACTGCTTTCTAGGCATGCGACGTAATGTGGTGTTTCATAATGTGATAGTTTGCCATTGCTTTCTAGGCATACGGCGTAATGTGGTAGTTTGCCATTGCTTTCTAGGCATACGGCGTAATGTGATAGTTTGCCATTGCTTTCTAGGCACACGGCATAATGTGATAGTTTGCCATTGCTTTCTACGGGCAGTTTGCCATTGCTTTCGCATACGGCGTAATGTGGTAGTTTGCCATTGCTTTCTAGGCATACGGCGTAATGTGGTAGTTTGCCATTGCTTTCTAGGCATACAGTGTAATGTGGTAGTTTGCCATTGCTTTCTAGGCATGCATAATGGTAGTTTGCCATTGCTTTCCCGTAATGTGGTAGTTTGCCATTCGTTCCCCATCGTTACTGGCGAGTCTGAATAGACCTAGCCACCCATTTCGCTGCTGGGTCGACACGAGGACCATCAAAATTTTGCCTGCACAGGGAATCGAACTCTGGCCTCCCGGATGGTAGTCTGATGTTCTACCGCCTGAGCTACTGGCGGTGACAGAGAGAAAAAAAAGTTAGTGTAGCATAACAAGATGGGACGAATTAGTGAAACAGATGTTAAAAAAAACAAAACAACCCTGGTGAAAACAGACTGTCCTGTCTTGTTCCTGTGAGTCCCTTTCAATCTCAATTTTTGTGCTGTCTTCTTGTCCAAAGCGTGAGTGAAGACCGTGGCTGGGAGTTGATGTGGCTGTCCACCGGCTGTTTCCCACCCAGCACCAACCTGCTGAAGGAACTCACCCAGTTCCTGCGGTCCAGGGCACACATCGGCATCGCCTCCGACAGTATGAACCGATTGCAGAAATGCCTGAGGTAAGGCCAAAATTGTTAAATCATTTTGAACAGGTTTCCCAAAAGGAACAGAATTTGCAGGATTGTTCTCATAGGTAACGAAATTTTCAGGAAATGAAATTTACATGATTGTTCTCAAAGGTAACAAAATTTACAGGATTGTTCTTTAACGAAATTTTCAGGATTGTTCTCAAAGGATTATTCTCATAGGTAACAAAATTTACAGGATTTGTGGCAAGCCTAATTGTTTCTTTTCAGCTTCTATTCAGTTTGGTACTGGTGGGTATAAAAAATATATTGACAATTTATCGTTTCAAATTCATACTGCAATGTCCGTGTAATTTTTTCTCCCTCATCTTGTTTGACAGGAACGGTGTTCGCAAGTATCCACCTCACCAGGTGGAAGTAGAAGCCATCCAGCACAAGACCACTCAGATTCTACACAAGGTCTACTTCCCTGATGACACGGATGAGGTGAGCCCTGGTGGCTGTGTGTTTGTTGCTGCTTCCTCATGTGCAGTCTTTAATTTCCTACAGCCAGTTCTTCCTCTTCGGCATCAACGCAGACGCATGTGGAAGAAGAATTAGAAAAACGACAACCAATTTTTTTCTCTAAAATTTTGTTTTTTTTGTCTTGTGAAGCAAAAATTGTGATTTGCTTGCCTAATGCGATGCACATCTGTGGTATTGTTACTACTTGCGAAGCAAAGGAAGTTTGATAAGACAGTTGTGACAAATCTATATATATAATCCTGAGTTGGTCGTTCTTTGTTCACCAAAGGCTCTGTTGCCAGGCCATTAAGAGTAACCATATTTTGCATGTAGGTTCTAAATGATCCCAAGATTGTCTTCATTTGGGGAATTGTTCTATCAGAAGTGACGTTTAATTATTGAAAACTTTCATTGTTTCCCAGTATTTGAGTAGGTCTAAAATTTTCATCTGCCTAAGCCGCCATTTTAAACATATTATATAGTTCAAAAGTTGGAATAGTACCATTCACACAACAGATCTATGGTTCACGTCTACCTGCGTAGCATCAGTACCAAATACTGACCCAATTTAATGCCTGTACTTGGTATCACCCTGGATGCAACATGCTTGTTATAATAATAATAATAATAATAATAATAATAATAATAATAATAATAATAATAATAATAATAATAATAATAATAATAATAATAATAATAATAATAATAATAATAATAATAAAAATAATAATATTAATAATAATAATATTAATAATAATAATAATAATAATAATAATAATAATAATAATAATAATAATAATAATAATAATAATAATAATAATAATAATAATAATAATAATAATAATAATAATAATAATAATAATAATAATAATAATAATAATAATAATAATAATAATAATAATAATAATAATAATAATAATAATAATGGAGTCAAAAGGGCAAAGGATTTCTAAAAATTGCCAATAAGTTGGGCCTTAATAAGGTTTCAATGAAAATGGACAAAGGTGAGCACAATGAATGACATTGTGACAATAATAATTAAATCATTATAATAATGACATCCTGAAAACAATTCCTGTCTACATAACATCATAACTATATTATTAATGTATAAAAATTGTTTTTAAGATGCAACAATGAATACAATTCACAATCCCATCTCTAATTGTCTCTTTCCCTTGCTTCTACTACCAGTTATCAGTGTTCCTGAAGGAGATTTCTTCTTTGACTTCGTACGGCATCTCACAGACTGGATTAGGATAATAGGGAAGGTAAGGTTATTTTGTTTTAGTCTTCATATAAGGCCAGAGATTTATTTTAGAGCAGTCCAGAAAAAACATTAATAATATAAGCAAAAGATATCCCAATTTCTCTTTTCCAGGGTCCACCTTTGAAGTGATTTTTTTCGCTTTTGAGTTTAGGTTTTTGCCTTTAGTATGTACATGAGTAACTGTCAAAATACAGTAATCCTATATCATTGAAAAGCATTGTAGCGTCCCTTGGTTGCTATAGAAATGGCCGCCATCTTGGATTTTAATTCAATTTTCAAAATCTATCTCCTCCCTTAGTTATGAATAAAATCACTCAAAACCTGTGCAGATCGTCTTTTCCACTCAATATCTAAAGAGTGACATCAGTTTAAAAAAATATTTTGGATAGTTTCTTTTTTAATGAATTTTTGAAAATACATATATCGTGAATGTACAAAAACGGCGTTTTATAACAACAACAAAAAATTTCTCAAAAAATTTACAATATGTCTAAAAAACCTGATGTCATTCTATTAATATTGACAAGAGGAATCTGTGTGCCAAATATAATACAAATGTTCGGTAAATACGGAGGAGATAAAATTTTAGTGTCTAAAAACTACATTTCGAGAAAAATGCAAATAAAACGTCAAAAGAAAATAACACAAAACAAACGCTTCAGACGGGTTTCCCTTGTTTAGCAGCCCCCTTACTCTTACGACAGCATCTGGCATTGGTACTTATGTAAATAGGATTATAAATCTAGGTTTAGATATGCACTGTTGTGAAAACAGACGTCGAAATGACCAGGTTTTTTCCCCCCTCTCTATCCTATGCTTGTGCGTGTGTTTACAGACACACTGGCCAGAGATTTATATTACAGCGACGGGAGACGCTAGTCGGTGTCGGCAAAACGAGGTCAAAGTCGTGTGTTGCCACATTTCGATTCCGCCAATAAGAGGTTTTTTACTGCCTTTTTCTCAGTCAGTGTTAGGGTAATTTACGTCAAAATTTTTATTTTTACCTACCCGTGCCTACAAAATACTTTGTAAAAAAAAAAATGATACGTCATATGGACACATGAAAGATAAATGATCGTTCTACTCAATACAAAGAACAGAAAATCAACCTTTTCCGAAACTTCCAGTCCATGTGCCCCCCACCCCCCCCCGGTTTTTTTATTTGAAAAAAGAAGAGGCCAGGTGAGACTTTCCAGGGGTAATAAGACTAAACACATTTTGTTCTATAACAATCCTTAATGTTAACACAAGACACCCCCACCCACCCAAATGAAATGTTTTCACTTAATGCGAATTTTAGACTTCTCAATTTTTAACTTTTGTTCAATTTTTGATGTGAAGAAAAATAATCCATAATTAGTATTGCTCTCCTTGCTCTCTTTTTTTTTTTTAGGAGGTGCGCCCCGTCTTTCACCTACCAGGTTTTCTTCATGAAGAAGCTTTGGATTAAGACAATCCCTGGCAAAGATGTCAACGCTGATATAATTTTTCACTACCATCAGGTGGGTCTTTTTGATTCCATGGTTTGATGATTATATTTGATTCCAGGTCTTTTTACACATCTCTTGCTTGATTCCATGGTTTGATGATTATATTTGATTCCAAGCTTGGCCAAGCTTGATTCCATGGTTTGATGATTATATTTGATTCCAGCAATCCTGTCTTTGGAAAAAATACTGTTACTCTGTGTAAGAGGCGTCATAGCAAAACGGTAGTGTTATGTAGTTTGTAGTGTTGGTAGTGTTGTGAGTTTGTATTCACAAACGCCGGTTCCCCTAGGCTGGTCCATGCGGATATTTTTCATGATTTTGTGCTCTTGGGAAAGATACTTTCACTCTACTTTCCTCACTCAACTCAGATGTAAATGAGTACCGAGCTATAGGTGGAGAAAGAGGGAAGGATTATGTTAAAAAGGAAACAGAGGAGGAGTTAAAAGTCATGGAGGTTTCTCGTATATACAATTCAGAGCACGAATATTAATATGTTTTTGCAGAATTCGTTTGTGTAAAAATCTTTTTCTCAGTGTCACATGGCCCATCTCCAACTTCCCAGATGAGCAAACGATTGTCTAGACGAGTTGAAAAATGTATGGACAGGAATTAAAATGCATTTTCAAATCAAGTGGTGCTATAGAGATACATTACCTTGGTTTTAGTATTTCCTTTTTGAATGTATAGCAGCACTCTTTTACATTTTCTCACTTCCTTTTCGCTCCGTGTCACCAGGAATTGCCCAAATACCTGCGTGGTTACCACAATTGTTCCAAAGAGGAAGCAGCTCAACTTGGTGCCTTCATCTACCGTGTGACTTATGGAGAGGAGAAAACCGACCTGGCGCAAATTCCGTAAGAACAATGATTGTTTTTCTTCTCTTTTTTGTTTTTTTTGTTTTTGTTTTGTTAAAGAAATAAAAATGAATCAGAGAAAAAAGACAAAAATCAGTTAAGTGGTAAAAAGGTGAACTAAATATATTAAAAAAACATTATCTGCAGCACACACACACATACCCACACACACACACACATACCCACACACACACACACATACCCACACACACACACACATAGCCGCATGTGCGCATGCATGCACCCTTTCACTGTTTCCTGACTGGTCTGTTTCAGAGCATTCCTCAACCGCCTGGTGCCTAACGACTTGTTGAAATCCCAGTCTGCTGAGGATTGGAAGAGGGTGAGTGTGTTACATGTCCCATGGGCGTTGTGTGTAATGCCTTTGCTGGCATAGCTTGGGCACATTTGTTTTTATTATAGCAGTCTGAGTCTCTGTTTGTCTCTTTCTCTCTATCCGTGTCCATCCACCTATCAATCCATCCATCTTTCTATTTATCTATCCCTCTATCTATCTATCTTTCTATTTATCTATCTATCTGTCTGTCTTCCTGTACTATCTATCTATCTATTCATCTATCTATCTGCCTGTCTGTCGGTCTGTCTATCTATCTGTGAATCTGATTACCTAACAATCTATTGATATGTCTGTCTATCTCCCCTCCCTCTCTCTCTCCCTCTCCCTCTCTCGGCATTATAATTTGTACCTTCTATGCATCTGTGTGAATATTTAATCTGTGTGTGTGGAAAATGGTGTTGGTCAATATTTAAACTTGCATCTATCTCGTTGTGTACCGTCCATGTAGGCAATCGTGGCTTGCTTCAATAGGAGTGCTGGCCTGGGTGCCAGTGATGCCAAGGTAGAATTTCTGAAGGTCATCTACAAATGGCCCACATTTGGATCTGCTTTCTTTGACGTTAAGGTAAGCAAGAGCAGCCGTTAAATTAAACGATTTTTAGAAGCAATCAAAATACTCATTGTGGACGATGCTATAACAAAGATGATGATGATTATAAATATTTATTATAAATGACATAAAATAGGTAGAATATAATTTATAAATATCTATTATTAAATGACGTAAGATAAGATAAAAAAAAATTCTAACTGTTTGTTATAAAAGGATATGAAATAAGGCAAAAAGGATTACTTAAAACAGCTAATACCGTTTTCATGCCGGGCAGCAATAAGTCTGATTGAATAATTATCTGTAAGCCATTTATAATTTTCAATGTAAAATATCTCAAAATGAGGCTGACACTATGTTTCACTTTGCCTATAACCTCTTCACATAGTACATTGTACATGCAATGTTTACACATAGGAAAATCAAAGGATGAAGATGATAGCAATAAAGGCAGTTATTGATAGACGAGGACAAAAATTTGTTCAGCAATGACATCGTCATATAGTTATGATCATCGGTTTTTTAATATCTCATCATAATTATGTCAATTTAATTGTGATTTCTATTATAATGGAGGTATCGGTGGCCGAGTGGTTAAGCTGCCACTCTTGGGATCAGTAGGTCCTGGGTTTGAATCCTAACTAAACTAGGTCCATCGTGTTGTGTTCCTTTGGAAAGACACTTAGCACCCATTTCCCCCTACCTGACCTAGATGCAAATGAGTTCTAGGACTTGCTTGGGAGTGAAACCTGTGTCAGACTAGCGTCCTGTCCAGGAGGTGATTATTATCACCTGTTCCCCTTCACACCGTAATAATTGGGATAAGCAACTTTACTTCTATTCTAAGGAGATGGAGGAAAAGATCATGTCGAAGTAGAGAGAACAAAATGAGAATGCGTATGACCAAAGTAGTTGTGAGTTTCGATGAGATGCGATAAAAATGTGTTTTGAATTTCTGATTGTAATGGTTCCATCCCTGCCCTCTTTCCCCTTTTCTCTACCTTCTCTAACATCCCCACACCACGGCCACGGGTGGATACGACTACCACAGCAAGCCACGGAGCCCAACTACCCAGACAACTTGCTCATAGCCATCAACAAGAATGGAGTCAATCTGATTGACCCGCAGACCAAGGTCAGTGTCAGTCAGTCAGTCAGTCAGTCAATCAGTCAGTTAGTCGCCCTCACCGCCAGACTTTGTCCGTGCTCTGTCCCTGTCTCGACATTTTTTGAATTAGCTAAGCCGAGTAGTGATTATTTGTTTCGGTTTGGAAGCGGAAGTCATTGACTGTCATCAGGTTTCTTAGCTTCTTGTTTATATACGGAACTTTGTTCTTGGACTTTGATTTGTGAAAGTTGTACAATGTGGGGGGCCTGTATTGGTAGGTGTCGGTTTCTGTCGCTTTGAACTTTCAGCCAGGGTTTTGCGCATGTCATTTTTGTTGTTGTCGGTTTAACCGCTAAAGGGACAATCCGCCACTCACACTTCCAGTTGGACTGCTATCATTTTTCCATCGTCTGGGTCTGTATAGGGAATGAGATGGGAAAATGATTAAAAAGAATTGCACTGTGACCCAGATGTGCTGGATTCAAGCCCCACTTTGAGGGATTTATTTTTTCATTTGCTTGGGCAAGAGGATTTACCCTAACATGACTTGGTCAACTCCTGTTGCATTGAGCGTAAGCTTGATGATAGTCTTTATTCCTTTCTCTAAAGAAATTGGACTGCCAGGCACGACACCAGTCAGTGCCAGCGCAGACAGCACTAAAAAAAATTCTTTCTCTCTATATGCCTTTAATCTAATCTTAGTTTTAGGGCCCGCAAAATGGGATGTAAATCACAGTCTTTTCCTAATCTCGTCAAGATTTGATTTAATACGGTTGATTAATTTCCTGCTTTCTTTGATAAATCTGATGTATGTTTAGGATGTTAAAACGATGTAAAGTTGATGAGCCTGCAGGGGACACGGCCTATAAATCCATCTCTTTATCTTCATCTTATTATTTATGCATGGAGATGTTTGTAAAAGTGTATAATGTATGCTATTGCACGGCATGCCATGATATGTTTCGATCCCTTCCACAGGAGCTGCTGGCCACTCACCCGTTCTCCAAGATCTCTAACTGGAGCAGTGGAAACACCTACTTCCACATGACTATCGGCAACTTGTGCGCGGCAGCAAGCTCTTGTGTGAAACCTCCATGGTAAGGACATGCCCCACCTCTACCCTTACCCCCGACATCCCTCTCTCCTCCCCCTTCCCTCCCCCCCCCTACCCAAGCTTCTTGACTGACAGCTTCAGGGACCCACAACTGACCCCTGAGCCAGCTGTGATGTCACACAAGCTATGAGACTGTTCCAAGGGTTACAAAAAAGATGAACTTGAACGTTAAACCAGTCCCTTCATAAGAGAGAGAGAGAGAGACAGACAGACAGACAGACCGAGACAGAGAGACACAGAGAAAGAGGGAGAGAGAGAGGAAAATTCCACAACAAAATTTCAATTTTTATTTTCAAGCGTTGGGGCTTGAACCCACACCCTAATAGTTAGAGGCTGACATCTTGCTTTTGTACCACAGAGTCCCCACTAGTCCTAGGAGGCGGTAAGCTGTGGGACTTTGGATCGTGAGGTTCTGAGTTTGAATCCTAGCAAAGCTAGTTCCAATGTTGCGTTCCTTGGGAAAGACACTTAACACTCATTTTCCCCACTCGAACCAATTGGGTAGCACAAGTACTAGCTTTGGAATAAAAACCTGCGCCAGACTAGCGTCCTGTCAAGAAGAGGAATGTTATCGGTTCTGCTTCATACTATAGAAATCCGGATAAGCACTGGCTCTATAGGCCATTATGGCCTCGGAGGAACTTAACTTGCCTTTGTGGCCATATGATGTTGATCATTGAGACACTACTTATAGCCAAGCAAATCTTGTTTCCCTATGACGTAAAATGCAATGCCTATCCTTATTCGGTCAGTGTCTGTAAGCAATGAATTCAGTTTGTGTAGTAATTATAGCCAAGCAAATCTTGTTGCCCTATGACGTAAAATGCAATGCCTATCCTTATATTCGGTCAGTGTCTGTAAGCAATGAATTCAGTTTGTTGATGTGCTTAGTTGCTACCTGAACAGGCCTCAAGTTGAATGCCACCACCAACACACCTTTGCTTTCTTTTCCCAGGGTTATAAGATGGACGACCTTTTGACCTCTTACATCAGCCTGATGCTGAACAACCTCAATCGCCAGAGACGGCCTTGAACATTTAACCTTTGTACATGTTCCCTCCCCCGCCCACCCATCCCCCCCCCCCCCCCACCTGGTATCACCTTTTATGACTGGATGGTGCCTCCTCCACATTAGCTGCCTTCCCTGTAATTAGGCTTGGAGCTGGCTCCTTGATGTGTGTACATGAATGTATTTGTGTGTGTGTGTGTGCGTGCGCGCATGTGTGTGTGTGTATGGCTATATGTGTGTATATTTACCTATTTGTGTTAAAGGATGTGTGGAGTGCGTCTGCTTTTCTTTGTGTAATGATTCAAATTTTTTTGACAATGTTCAGAGTATATATATATATATATATATATATATATATATATATATATATATATATATATATATATATATATATATATATATATATATATATATATATATATATATTGATTATATTATATTATATTATGTAGATCAGAAAACTTACTTAATATTTCGTATCTGGAATGAACAACAAGATTTGTTCTTGTAACGTATGTAGTGTTGTATGCCCAGCTTTTGGTTGTCAGAAAATTGACAATTAATGTATTAACAACTTTTTCTTGAAAGAAATATAAGCGAAATAGGATTGGTCTGTTCTTGGATGATATCGCTGAAAATTTTAATGAAAACATAACATATATAATAAGCCAAGTGTTCAGTTTTTCTCCTCTCTCTCTCTCTCTCTCTTTCTAATTAAATTTGATTTTATTCTTATTATTTTTTTGCTTGACTACATCGACAGACAATCGTCTATTATGCATCAGGGTTGATTTTTTTATAAACACATAAAATTGATTTTGAAGGACATTTTTTAAAAGTCTGTTCTTGTGAATACATACATTTGAGAGAATTTGTGAGTGTTTTTTTTCAACTCTCCCGTAAAATTTGATCCTTGGCGTAATATATACGTGTTAACATCCAAACAGTGGCATTATGACCCTTATGATGCTTTTTTAAGTTCATGCTTGGTATGAACCAGATAGGATATTGACGCCCTATCGTGTCACACATGACCGAACATGTCACACATGACCAAACACGTTTAATGATCTCACCAAAGGTATAAGAAAAAAGTAAGAGTAAGAAACGCACACCGGAAAAACTGTATCTTCTTAAACCGAAAGGAAGTTATTTGGCTGATCATTCCAAACACATTACAGCAAATTGGAGACTTGCTTGAACTGTGTAAATACAGAATTACTGACCGCTTTGTGGTGGGGTTGTGTTGTAGTTTTATTATCAGTGGATTTTGGTTTGCCCCTCTCCCCCTTCCCCTCCATAACATAATGTGCTTGCTAGCAGACATTTTTCTTTTTCTTTCAAAAAGAAAAAGTTCAACCAAGCAATGGGTTTTGTTTTGTTTCGTTCTTTTGTTTGATAATGATTTGCTTTGCTTATTTGTGAGATGGTAATTTATTATATTCCTTTCTAAGCATTTGGTTGTGAACAGATTTTTATTTTAGATAAAAACCCCCCCCCCCCCCCCACACTTTGTTTACTTCTTCAATCACTGCACTCAATGTAAAAACGAAGAAAGAGCTTTCATCGGTGATTTCATCACAATGCCAAATAGGTCCGTCATTGAATGGATTTCTTTTCATCTAGATTATATATTGTATGCATTTTCTACGGTTTATGCTCTGTTATGGTTTTTAAATAGTCTCCCTCTTAAGTACGCCTTTCAATTTGTCATCATAATCAGTGGTAAGCCTTTATTTACGTACAGACGTATTTATTTACGTACAGATGTTGTGTTTATTTACGTACACACGTGTTTATTTACGTACAGGCGTTGTGTTTATTTACGTACAGACGTTGTGTTTATTTATGTACAGACATTGTGTTTATTTACGTACACACATTGAGTTTATATACGTACACACATTGTGTTTATTTACGTACAGACATTGTGGGCAGTCAGTAGTCAGCGCTGTAACGGGTTTTTCATCTCTCGATCAGGATGCTGCTGTCACATCATTTGAAAATACACTAAGATGTAATTTCACCAGATTATAGCCAACAACACTGTTCCTGCTTTTCACGACAACAAGACTTCACGAAAGATTGATGAGAAATGAATTTGTATTGTTTGTATGTCTTGTTTGTTTTTGGGTGTGCTTCTTTTTTTTCTCTTTTTTCTGTACACCTTTTTCATTTTTTGTTGATGACATTATAGTACATTCCAAAGGTGAAGAACAGAACTATTTTTTTTCAAAGTTGAAAAGAAAAATGGAAAACAGCATTGACAGTACATCCAAAAATTCCTCTCAAAAAGATCTGAGAATTGAGGTAATAGCACATAGCACACTACGAATGCTTTTGTACTAGTCGTCATGTAACGGTCGTATAATTTACTCCACAGTCTTTCAGGGTAACCATATGACTGACATTTGTAACCCGCCAACTAGCAAGTCTCGTACTCATACTCAGAGTTGAGCGTAGGGTAATCAGGAGTAGAGACCTGATTTTTGTTTCTCTTCCGAGGCATGCGACATGATTTAATGCGGTAGTTTACCATCGCCTTTCACGCCACCTTAACTTCCGCTGATTGTGAACAGACCTAGCCAGCTATCGCATTTCACTGCTGGGTTGACAGGAGGGCGAGGACAAATTTTTATTTTGTGCCCGGACTGGAGATTGAACGTGGGCCTCCCAGGTGGTATAGTCAGAAGCTCTACCCACTGAGTCACCGGCACTGCGGACTAGCAAGGAGAAAAGAGGGACCCACAGAAACGGGACATTCGGGTCTCTGGATATCAGCCTTCAGTGTTAATACCACCAGCGTCTTACATACTACAAGACATTGTGGTGAAGGGAGAGCGACGTTACATAGTCACGTGTGTTTAAAGTTTCAAGTTTGAGTAAGATAATACAATAGCATGGTTGGCTAGTATAAACTTGTGTTGCACTAAAAAAATGTAAAAGGTGCGCAAGAAGCACCATTGGTGATTTGACGAAACATAGCTGCTAATCTGGATATATCCTAATATAATCACATGGTTTGATTTCTGCGCTGTTATTCTAACCAATGCTGTAACTGTTTGTGTTCCAAAGGTTTGTGAGAGAAAGAAAAGTTTAGAAATTTGTCTTAAATTGTATACGTAAATATAGGCCTAATTAAAATGAATTAAATTTTAGAATACACATACAATTATATACAGTATATATCTATTCGTACATATACATACATAATAATATACTTTCAGATAAAAAGAAATATAGAGTATTTTATACTTGTCAAACTTGTCCCATTTTTCTTGCGTTGTTCAATTTCATGTAAGAATTCCATGTGTTGCTTTGTTCTGAATCTTCAGACAAATTTATTTATTCTCAAATATAATTTTTAGGATCATTATTTTTTGTGATGACGATGATTATTATTTCTATTGTAAATTGTTATTGCTTTTATTTGTTGTAAGTTATTCTCATCATCAGGCACAGCGAGTGTAGCATGAATTAAATGTGATCTTCAGGATTTTAATTATTTTTATTTTACAACAACAAAAATTTGGTTGTGAAAATTGTCTGGTTTTTTGTTTAATTGAAAGAGGAATTTGTTTAACTTTAATATTTATATGTATTTATTTGATTATACATTTATTGATTTATTTATTGTAGTGAAAAGAAAGCTAATCATATCAATATATTGTAATAAAATCTTATGAAACGTACAACACCTTCAATAGAATATCTACCTGTATGCAGTTAATGTCTTTTAATATTTCAATTTGCTAGCGTTTGACGAGCAGATGTACGTAAAAAAACGGTGGAAGAAGATTTACTGTCTATTATCTTTATTTGTAGTTAACATTTTTTTTTATGTGGAGATCGGTTTGAAACGTGTGAACTTATACTTTACACACATGTTGTTGTTGTTGTTGTTGTTTTTAAAGGCTGTTTCTATACATGAACTTTCCTACTCAAAATGTTCAGAAGAAAAAAGGAATTAAAGACTGTAGGTTAGCCTCGTTGAGTTTTGAAGAATTTGTATTATTATTACGCATGTGCAAATGTTTTAATTTTTAGATAGACGTATGTCATATAAATATGTATCGCACCTTGCTCTGGTTAGAGTTAATTTCGTAATGTGATTCAAATTTTAGGTGATTTGGTTTATTACTTTATTTTTGTAACGGGTTTCAAACATAATTACAGTTCACCTATGATTGACGTCTTTACTTTTCCCTTGTTATTGTTCATGTGATTTATAAAAGCTGTTCTGGGTGATTTTTCTGCTAGTTGTAATATCTGTTTTTGTAATTTATTAATTTGGCATTAAAAAAATTATCTAGACAGTATTTTTTCAATTAGATTATATCAAAGATTATATCGAAAAGATTGTCAGGGTGCTCAGTGAAGACATTGGTACAAGATGGTTGATAGTTAAGGGCCTTGAATGAACCAGTCTATCACATAGAGAATGATTAATGATGAAAAAGTTGATGACAGACTGATAAATTTTACATTGGTACCAGGAGTTGATAGTTAAGGGCCTTGAATGAACCAGTCTATCACATAGAGAATGATAAATGATGAAAAAGTTGATGACAGACTGATGAATTTTACACTGGTACAAGGCGTTGATAGTTAAGGGCCTTGAATGAACCAGTCTATCACATAGAGAATGATAAATGATGAAAAAGTTGATGACAGACTGATAAATTCTACATTGGTACAAGGAGTTGATAGTTAAGGGCCTTGAATGAACCAGTCTATCACATAGAGAATGATTAATGATGAAAAAGTTGATGACAGACTGATAAATTCTACATTGGTACCAGGAGTTGATAGTTAAGGGCCTTGAATGAACCAGTCTATCACATAGGGAATGATTAATGATGAAAAAGTTGATGACAGACTGATAAATTCTACATTGGTACCAGGAGTTGGTAGTTAAGGGCCTTGAATGAACCAGTATATCACATAGAGAATGATAAATGATGAAAAAGTTGATGACCATGCTGTTGAAAGTAGAACTGTCGACTGACAGACAGACAGACGGTCGGACCACCTTTCTGTCAGGTATTTAGTCTCCTCTGCTTACCAAGGAGTGGTTGAGGGAGGAGGGAGGAGATGATATCAGTTATGTGTTCCTCATGTTGTTTGAGTCTCAGACATACAGTCTCACTGCTTATAAAAGTATTTAAAATGGCGGGCATACGGTCTCGGTGCGTGTTTTTTTTAAAGAATTATTTCAAACACCATACCTTGTTTTTAATACCTTGTTTTTGAGTTTTTGATTGAATTGAAACTTCTTACTATTTACTCCGTTTATGATTTTGTTTTAATTTTGTCACCTCTTTCTGTATCTCCACTTCGTATTGTCTGAAATACTGATAATATGATGAGTAAATTCTATAAACACTTGGTGTACGGTATGATGAGATGGTTGAGTATACGGAATTGTTCGGGGAATCTGGGAAGTGTAATATCATCTGATTTCATTCTACTGCCTTTCTGATGGAAGCATTCATTTTAGTTGCTTGGAGCACAAAAAACGATTTCTAAGTACTTTTGTATAAAATGTTGACAAACAAACAAGATACTTTTGTATAAAATGTTGACAAACAAACAAGATTTGAAGAAAGACAAAAATTTCACGATGGGTTTAAAAATATTTTTTTGTTTGTATAGCCCAATTGTGTGTCAAAGATCAAGTGAAAACGTTATTTTAAAGGAAAGACATTCCTCAGAGTTGTACCATAATATCATGTATATGGATATATTTATTAACATCTGCCCGCCAACTCTACAAATTAGTCTTAATTGTTAACTTCATCAATAAATATTTTGAGTTGAATGACTTTGCCACAGAATGCTAAGATTACGAATGCCAGGCATTTCTTGGTGCGTTCCAAAGTCTCTCTCATTAAACGGGCGGTTGGCAGGCGCTACTGGTAGGTCCGGCCTACTTCTCCTCTTTCCGTCTTCCACTTTATCTTTCATCTTGCTGTTTCCTTTTACTTCACCCTGAGATCACAACACATCATGAACAGGGCAAATTTCAATGAAATAAACAAACAAACAAACCGGTCTGCTTGAGAAATGCCCTCAGGAGTGTGCGAGACGTTACAATCATCACCACCTCCACCACTACCACCACTACCACCACCACCACCACACCACCACTACCACCATCACCACCACTACCACCATCACCACCACCACCACCACTACCACCACTACCACCACCACCACCACCACCACTACCACCATCACCACCACCACCACCACCACCACCACTACCACCACTACCACCACTACCACCATCACCACCACCACCACCACCTGTGTCTCTGAGGATTTGCTCACACTACTGATAGTGTTGTAAATGATTATGGCTTGATCTCAAATGAAAAAAAATCGCATCGGCTTGCTTGCTATCGTAGCAGTAGTAGTCTCACTCTCACATTTTATTATTTATTTATTTATTTATTTACCTCATTTTCATCACATATTTACTTCTACATCCCTTATAATATTTATTTAGTCAGTTATCTTGAGATTTGTATTTTCAGTAATAATGAATCGATTAGGTTGTTTTTCTCTCCTTTTTTCTGTTTAATCCCCCTCACACCCACCTCCTCCTCCTCCTCCTCCTCCCCCTATCTCACCCTTTAACTCCGTGATAATATTATGTCATTAAATGAGGCTTGCTTGTAGTCATAGAATTGATTGTGTTTATAAAATAAAAGTCTTTGGAAATATCCAAATAGCTTTGTTTAGTTAGCGGTGATGGACATGAGTAGTGGACAAAATATCTTAGGAGCTTTTTCAGATTTTGTTTCCGTCTGAGTGTATAAGTAGCATATGTAAATGTTTTGCGTGCTCATTTCTTTTTAAATGACTCACACAATGTGTTATCATGCATTCTCATGAATTAATTTTTCTTATACTGTCGTGTGAGAAAGAAGAAAGACGGTGTAAAAATATTTTATTTTATTTTTATTGAATTAAGTCGCAGATTGTGATTAATTTATTTTTTATGCGTTTTTGTTGTTGTTGGTCCAATCAGAATGCAGATTGGCGGAGGTGACAGGCAATGTGACCTTGATTTTCCCTTTAAGAAAATCCCTTTCCCCTCCCCTCCCCTCCCTTCCCCTCCCCTTCCCCTATATTGATATTTCCATAAAAGGAAACCCTCCTGAATTGATTTTCTGCTCTATGAGTTAGCATACGCCTCCCGTAATAGATTTTCTTTGACGCAAACCCCACTAAATAAAGAAAGCAAATTTCCAGTGTAGCATTGCCGTACAAAAAAATACACACACACACACACACACACACACACACACACACACACACACGTGGCAAGCAAGGGGAGTGAAACAAAGAGAAATTCCATTACGATCCATGGAAAAGTTGAAGGAGTTGATGTAAAGGTTATTATTCATATTAGTAATGGCGGTGATTGATTGATTGATTGATTTTACTAAATAATTATTATTATAATTAATGATATTGTATTTCACAATTCACAGACATTCCATTCAGGTTACTGATTTCTAATTTGATTACACAAGTGAACCTTGTGTCAAGACTTATTTTTCATATATTATAATTATATGCTTAGAATTGATTTTTCATTAAGTCTGCTACAAATGTTTTCCTTTTTGTTTTGTTTTTATAAAATTCTTCCCCCGTCCCCCACTCCTGTTGTGATTTATGTGATTTTATGACTTGTACCGTTTGTTTGTTGTTTGTTTGCTTACGAAATGCCTTTGTCTCAATTGAATCTGCAATGGCTGTACATTATCACCATTATCATTATAATTATATAACTATTTTTATTCTCTACTCTCCTGATTACTATTACTACTATTACTACTACACGCTTATAAAATACATCTGAAACACATATTATTATTGATTATACACAAGTATCTATTTTAATTCAAATATTTGTAAGAAATCATGTGTATGACATTAAAGATAATTCATTATGCACAAAGGTTTTTGATCTTTTGTCTTTGCTTTTTGTCTATTTGTTTAATTAATTTGTATTTACGCCATCAACCATATTATGCGTGTATTTCAGGGTGAATTCAGAAATAACATCAAGATGAAAGAGGCGAAAGAGTGAAAGGAAGGAAGTAAGACCTAGCACTAGACGTCACCAACCTCCTCCCACTTTAGTCGTTGGTCTCAAGGGACAAAGATAAAGACACGGATTTACAGTCTGTATCTCTGCACAGGTGCAGGTTCACAGACTGGACATAGTAGTACAGTAGTCGCTGGTTTAAAAGCACACTTCATAAAAGTATACTCTGCATAAACACACGCCTACATCTGCTGATAGTATTTTTATTATATAATAAAAGTGTTCCCATTAACACACGGTATGCATAAAAGCATACTTTTTTTTCACGTGCCCAAAGCGACTATTGTACATCATTTAATTTATTCCCCAGCAGGCTATTTCTCATTCAAAGTCCTCAATTCCCTGGGGAGCCTACAATACAGCAGCTTGTTGGGTGCCTCATACTAAAGCTGACAAGATTTTTCTCCACCTATACCTGTGTACTCGGGGGAGGGGAGGGGGACTCGGTAGTCCAGAGGCAAGATGTCGGCCTCTCAACCCAAAGGTAGTGGCTTTGAGCCCCGCCAATGGTTGAAAAATTGTCCCAAGTTTTTTTGTGTGCAAAACCTATGCCCCTGGTCCCAGTAGGTGGATCAACAAGTGGTTCCATTGGAGGCGAATGATAAAAAGGAGGTCCCATATGCAGATAACAACACTCTGTGCACATTAAATATCCCTTGGCTGTTTACAGGGCAGTCTGGGCAAAATTGAAATCCCTAACCAAAAACCCTGAGATCACCTTAGTTGTGGATGTGGGTAAATCAAAATTTAAAAAACCTTTGTACTCATTCACACCTGAGTCAAGTGAAGAAAACAGTGAATTACCATAAGAGTGATGGGTTTACTCACACCTGAGTCAAGTGAGGAAAACAAAGTGAATTACCCTAAGAGTGATGGGCTCACTCACACCTGAGTCAAATGAAGAAAACAGAGTGAATTACCCTAAAGTGAGTGAGATGGGCTTACTCACACCTGAGTCAAATGAAGAAAACAAAGTGAATTACCGTAAGAGTGATGGGCTTACTCACACCTGAGTCAAATGAAGAAAACAAAGTGAATTACCCTAAGAGTGATGGGCTTACTCACACCTGAGTCAAATGAAGAAAACAGAGTGAATTACCCTAAGAGTGATGGGCTTACTCACACCTGAGTCAAATGAAGAAAACAGAGTGAATTACCCTAAGAGTGATGGGCTTACTCACACCTGAGTCAAGTGAAGAAAAAGAAAACAGAGTGAATTACCCGTAAGAGTGATGGGCTTACTCACACCTGAGTCAAATAAAGAAAACAGAGTGAATTACCCTAAGAGTGATGGGCTTACTCACACCTGAGTCAAGTAAAGAAAACAGAGCGAATTACCCTAAGAGTGATGGGCTTACTCACACCTGAGTCAAGTAAAGAAAACAGAGTGAATTACCCTAAGAGTGATGGGCTTACTCACACCTGAGTCAAGTGAAGAAAACAGAGTGAATTACCCTAAGGGTGATGGGCTTACTCACACCTGAGTCAAGTAAAGAAAAGAAAGTGAATTACTCTAAGAGTAAGAGTGATGGGCTTACTCACACCTGATTCAAGTGAAGAAAACAAAGTGAATTACCATTCCTAAGTGTAGAATGCTGTGAAAAAAACCCACCATCTGTGCCAGCCATGGGTGTTGAACCAGTGATGTGATTACCAACCACCTCACAGCAACTACGGTTTGGCTACAACATCAACAACATTTATGATATTTTGATTTACTCACATCCACAACTAAGGTGATCTTGGGGGTTTTGGTAGGATTGCCCTGTAAATAATTTCTTCTTAATTCAACCTGAGGGACTTGTTTACGTGTTCACGTATGTGGGATTTGTTTACAGTGTTAATGTACGTGGGACTTGTCTTGGGTTAACGTATGGGACTTGTTTACGACTTTACATATGTTGGACTGTTTACGTGTAAAAACGTATTGGACTTGTTTATACATTAATGTACATGGGATTTGTTTACATATTAGTAAATTTTTCAATCGTTGGTGGGGCTATTGGTTGAATCTTTTCACAGAGACACACAAGACACAAGACACACAGAGACATACAGAGAAACAATAGACACACAAGACACACAGAGACATACAGAGAAACAGTAGACACACAAGACACACAGAGACATACAGAGAAACAATAGACACACAAGACACACAGAGACATACAGAGAAACAATAGACACACAAGACACACAGAGACATACAGAGAAACAATAGACACACAAGACACACAGAGACATACAGAGAAACAGTAGACACACAAGACACACAGAGACATACAGAGAAACAATAGACACACAAGACACACAGAGACACACAAGACACACAGAGACACACAGAGAAACAGTAGACACACAAGACATACAGAGACATACAGAGAAACAGTAGACACACAAGACATACAGAGACATACAGAGAAACAAGACACACAAGAAACATACAGAGACATACAGAGAAACAGTAGACATACAGAGAAACATATAGACACACAAGACATACAGAGAAACAGTAGACACACAAGACATACAGAGAAACATATAAACACACAAGACATACAGAGAAACATATAGACACACAAGACATACAGAGAAACATATAGACATAAGAGAAACATATAGACACACAAGACATACAGAGAAACATATAGACATACAGAGAAACATAGACACACAAGACATACAGAGAAACATATAGACACATAAGACATACATAGACACACAAGACATACAGAGAAACATATAGACATACAGAGAAACATATAGACACATAAGATATACAGAGACACACAAGACACACAATACATACAGAGAAACAGTAGACACACAAGACATACAGAGAAACATATAGACACACAAGACATACAGAGACACATGTAGACACACACAACATACAGAGAAACATATAGACACACAAGACATACAGAGAAACATATAGACACATAAGACATACAGAGAAACATATAGACACATAAGACATACAGAGAAGCATATAGACACACAAGACATACAGAGAAACATATAGACACACAAGACATACAGAGACACAAGACACAGTATACACACAAGATACAGACACACGAGCCACACAAGACACAGACACAGTGACACACACACAGAGACACACCCTCAACAAGAAAACTCAGGAAAATGAAAACAAGCGACACTCACCCCCCCCTTATCTTTATCCCCATCTGTTTGTTCCTATACAATCCACCCAAAGTTTCAATTTACACCATCCATTATATGTGGTGATCTCAGGGTGAAGTAAGAGGAAACAGCAAGATGCACAACAACAAGTGAAAGAGTAGCCCCCCCTGCCCACCGCCCTCATTCACCAAACAAACAAAACAAGCAGATACTGGAAACATAGCCTTTGACCACAATAAGCATGAGCATGAACAAAGATCTTGAGATCAAGCACAAGCCAGATTTTTATTGAATGAATTCTTATCTGCTGGTTAAAGGATAATGAGCAATATATATATGTATATATATGTATGTATGTATATATATATATATATATATATATATATATATATATATATATATATATATATATATATATATATATATATATATATATATATATATATATATATATATATATATATATATATATATGAATATATTAATATATAATATAATACAATATATATATATATCAAGTGGTTTCAACGTTTTGTAGTTTCAAGAAGAGTGTAAAAGGCTAACTTTTAAAGTGTATAATCAAATTCAATGTGAAGGCATTTAAGTTGAAGTGGTTTTTCATATGCATATAAATATACGTTAAACATATTTTTCCATCTTTCCAGAGACCCAAATAACATTGACGTCACTCTGATCCGACAGTATATGTAAAAAAAAAAATCATATTTTCGCAAATTGCTGTGGTTTTACATATATGAATATCTATAATAAAACCAGTTCAGGAACTCAAAACACATCTTGTATCCATCTAAATACAATTAATTGGTTTCAATGAAAATTGCCCTGTGCACCATGAGCGACGGTCTCAGGGGTGAAATAGGGAGGAAACACCGAGGTGAAATAAAGGTGTGTGAAAGACTTAAAGGAAAGAAGTAGGACCTACCAGGAGTGTAAGTTTAACTATCCACCTGTAAGTTTTACCATCTATCTGTAAGTTTAACCATCTACCTGTTAGTTTAAATATGTCAACCATTCGTATTACAGCTTTGTTGAGGGCAGTAAAAAATAATTAAGTAAATAAAACATGATTAAATTCAAAATTTCAACATACCAATATATCCTGTATCCTCCTTGACAATAATTATAACTCATGTAGCTTATTTTTCCTTTCATATAGATATATAAATATGTAACACATGTAATATCAGATAATGGGTGTATGAATATCATTCTAATTTTGAAAGCTATTTCTGAAAAAGCATCAATTGAAATTTTAAAATAAATTGCCAACCAGAAAAGCAAGAAATAAAAATACAAGAAAAAAAAAGAAAAAAAGAAAAGAAAGGAAAAAAATAAAACAAAATCTTACACCATAGCAGACCTTGTACTGTAAACTCAATAACCCATTGTATTTTCACACATAATTGTTTTAATATAAAATTCGACGGAAACAAGAGTATGGACAATTAAAAAAAAAACCACCTACCAGGAAGGCATGAAAAATAATATACACACAAGTAAATCTTGCACCAATGTTGACCCTGTAAACACAAATTACTCACATAAATTCTTGCACAGAATTGTTTTAAACCAAAATTCGACAGGAAAATAAGTGTTGGCCTTTTAAAATATTTTGTAGACCCATCAAAATGTGGTGAAAAATGTTTAGAACGCGTTTGTAAAGCAGTAAATAAAACGTTTCCAAAATGGGCATTGGTCTTCCCTACATTGACTAAAACAAATTTGGCATGCTTGATTATAGCAGTTTTGTGATCACATGGCGTAATTATAGAATAAAGCAAAGTTCTTTCAAGACCTTTATGGCTTATAAAGCTGGAGCTTATCCCGATTTCTATAGCGTGAAGCGGAACAGGTGATAATAGTCACCTCCCTGGACAGGACGCTAGTCTGATGAACATTTTTGCTCCCAAAAGTGCTTGTACCCATTTTGCACCTGGGTCGAGTGAGGAAAATGAGTGGTATTAAATGTCTTTCCCAAGGAATACAATGTTGGGCCTGGCTTTGCCAGAATTCGAACCCGGGACCTCATGATCCTCAGTCCAGCAGCCTAACCATTCGGCCACCGACACCACGTGTAATTATAAATCAGCCAAAGAAATAGAAAACATGTTTGCTAATTAATTCACAGGCCTTGTCATGTGTGCAGGCTTAAAACGGGACAATATTTCACCTCTTTCTTTTCACCATGGATAGAATAGTCACAGACTGACATTATAATATAATAAATATGAACTTTGCATTTCAAATTCAAAAATACATAAAGACATTGTATTTAACACTGATTTCTGGGATAGATAAGGAAGAGGACGATGATGAGGAGGACAGCGAGAAGAAGAAGAAGAAGAAGAAGAAGAAGAAAGAAGAAGAAGAAAAAGAAGAAGAAGAAGAAAAAGAAGAAGAAGAAGAAGAAGAAGAAGAAGAAGAAGAAGAAGAAGAAGAAGAAGAAGAAGAAGAAGAAGAAGAAGAAGAAGAAGAAGAAGAAATAGAAATAATGATAAAATTCAAGACAATATAATATCAATTTATAAGTCTGCTAGCTTCATTGAAATTTACCCCGTTCACCGTATGCGATGATCTCAAGGTGTAAAAAGGAAATGACGAGATGAAGATGAAAAACATAAAAGCTTGAAAGGAAAGATGTAGGACCTACCAGTAGCACCTGCCAACCGCCCGCCAGTTGGCAAGACATGTTCATCCTCATACACATCACAATCAGAGCTTCACAACGTACAACATGCACTAGTGTATTAAAAGTAAGAAAAACTGACAAAACTGGGCATGGAGATTTTACTAGCAGTCCAATGGTCCTGTCTTGCACTTGCATGTACTGTGTACTTCTTTTTTTTTCTTTCTTTTTTTTTTTTATTATCAGTGAGCTCCCATTCTACTATTTCTACCTTCCGGTATATGGGTTTAGATTCTCGAAATGATCTTTCTTCAGGTTGCCCTGTCCCGACATTTTCTGCTTCCTTCTGTGAAGGTTAAGTTTCTTTGCTTCAGTGCCTCTTTCATATCTTCGTCCCACTTTCTTCGAGGTTTATCTTTTGGTTTTTTATCTTGGGTTTTAGCACTGTATGCTGATTTAGCTATTCTCTTTTCATTCATCCTGTTTACATGCCCAAACCATCTCGGTTGATTTATTTCAATCTTAGTTTTAACGCCATCGGCCTTGGTTTGATCTCTTATTGTTGTTTCTGATTTTGTCTCTTTTAGTTTTCCCTACAACTATTCTTAGATATTTCATTTCAGCTGCCTGTGCTCTACTGTATTCCCTACTGCCTAAGGTCCAGGTTTCACTGCTATAGAGGAGAGTAGGACAATAAACTGTGTTGTATACTGCCGCCATTTTGGTTTTTGTTGGCAATTCTATTACTTGCATTGGACTTAAATATTGAATTTGAAGTTCATAGAAATTTACCCTGTCCACCATTGCGGTGATCTCAGGATGAATTAAGAGGAAACAGCAAGATGAAAGATAAATGAAAGAAGGAAAGGAAAGAAATAGGACCTACCAGCAATACCTGCCAGCCACCCGCTAAATATTGAAAGTTGGGGTTGTAGTTCATAAACCAATCAGAGACAAGAATTGAAAGTTGGATCCTAGAGTTTTGGAAAACTGCACAATTCAATCTAAGCCAATGAAAAATGATGATGAACATAGAGAAGGGTGGGGTTTCATCTCAAAATGCATCAGTAAATTACAAGTGGAAAATCAAAAGAAAGATGTTGATTAGTATGCAAGAATCAGGCGGAATCAAATATTGCCAATGATTCAAAAAAGTTTCTTCCTTATAGGATTAAACATAGGGAAAGATCTCGTGACGTATTTATCACACACACACACACACACACACACACACACAATTGTTGCTGATAATACGATTACAATACACACATTCATTAAAAGGCATGCAGTCACAGTAAACAACACACTCACTAAAAAGTGACTACAGCCGTGTAATCTTCACAACACCACAAAGCCAAAGGTGACAATGTGTGATAAATTAAGTTAGAAATTCAAGAATGACAAAATACCTGAGGGTCTACAAACCTTGACACACAATCCTTCCAAACCCGGTGATCACTTATAGAAAAGAAAAAAATCTGCATAACTGGATGCTTACACGCAACGCTGTCAGGACAGTTTCAGTTTCATTTTTTTTTAAATTACCTCACCCACCATATGCAGTGATCTCAATGTGAATTAAGAGGAAATAGCATGACGATAAATAAGTGAAAGTGTGGAAGGAAAGAAGTAGCACCTTCCAGTAGTGCCACTCAAGCGGTCAACCAAGCTAGGCTAGGCTAGGCTAGGCTAGGCTAGGCTAGGACACTTTTCATGGCGAGGTGACAGATGCCTACACAGAGGTTATGGGTTTGAACCTTTGTATTTTTGTCCTGTCTTTTATTCCTTACAGGTTTTATAATATTATTTCATGTCATTATTCTCTACAGGCTTTATAACATTATTTCATGTCATTATTGCTTCAGGCTTTATAACACAGCCAGGTTACAGGTGTTATAACATTATTTCATGTCAACCTACAGGTGTTATAACATTATTTCATGTCATTATTCCCTACAGGTTTTTATAATGTCATTATTTCATGTCATTATTCTCATTACAGGCTTTATAACACTATTCCCCTTCATGCCATTATTCCCTACAGGTGTTATAACATTATTTCATGTCATTAGGTGTTATAACATTATTTTGTCATTATTCCCTACAGGCTTTATAACATTATTTCATGTCATTATTGCACAGGCTTTATAACATTATTTCATGTCATTATTCGCTACAGGCTTTATAACATTATTTCATGTCATTATTCCCTACAGGCTTTATAACATTATTTCATGTCATTATTCGCTACAGGCTTTATAGCATTATTTTTATAACATTATTTCATGTCATTATTCGCTACAGGCTTTATAACATTATTTCATGTCATTATTCGCTACAGGCTTTATAACATTATTTCATGTCATTATTCGCTACAGGCTTTATAACATTATTTCATGTCATTATTCATCCCTTTCGACATGTCCCTTACCTCACCGTTTGTCTTTAAGCAAGTAAGTAAGTAGGTCAGTAGGTAACGGGTGAAAGACAGCTATGACAATATAATGATCAATGATAGCCCACTGATGACTGTCCAATTTCTATTCCAAGGCCCATTTAGAAGAAAAAATCAAAATGAACACGAAAACGAATACGAAGACAGGGGGTGGGGGGAGGAAATATGTGGAATGCATGGGGGCAAAGCAAGGCATCTGTTGATTTATCACCATGGTAACATAGGACAGGAAATGTGAAACATGAACAGGGAATTCTCTCAAGGTATAAGAAGGTGGTAAGAGTGTCTATACAAGGTATGACCAATGTCCTACCCGTTACAGAAAGGAACCACCATAAATGACAATAATATAAAGGCATAAAACAACAAGATTTCATTGGTGACTATAACTACGTATACAACAGTTATCTCAGAGCCTATCTAAGAAAACATTAATCGCAAAGGTTTTGTCTAATAAGTTGCCTGTTCATTCAAATTTTTAAAAATGTTTAGAACTTTAATTTTCTACATACCGTTTCTCCACATTCCTTTTATGAGCAAGAGAGATAACTCCAATGTTATCCCTTAGAACGTTTCTTTTCATTCTCAATTCTGAACATTGCAAAAGGGGAAAATTTTTATAACTACTATAATGTTGAAATTTCCAGTTCACATTTGACTTTTATAAAACCGTATTTACCATCTCTAAATGAAAACCCAAGAAAGCTTTCATTTCATTTTTCTTGCAGAGGGGAGTGGGGAAAGATACAGGGCACAGAGAGGGAAAAGGGAGGAAAAGGAAGGGGGAGGAGGGGAGGGAGGAGGTCGTGGAGGAAATGAAGTTGATGATGACAATGGTGTTGCCTTCTAGGGTGGATGGAAGGCAGCAGAGGTTTTTACCTCTGATCTAGCAGTAATACCCATTTGCACTTGGGTTGAGTGGGCAAAAATGCACGTTTAGTCCCTTTCCCAAGGAACACAACGTCGGACCTAGCTTTGCTAGGGTTTGATCCCCAGAACCTTATGATCCCAAATCCGGCAGCCTAACAACTCTGACACTAATGCTACTTTCAACCCCTTTATAACCCCTTAATGATCTAATTTTAATTTTGATTTTGAAAGTCTTCAGCACTACTGCTGAGGGGTTTAGTTTTTTTCCATTATTTAAATAAATGGTAACAATGATGGGGGTGGGGGGGTGGGGGGGGGGGGGGAGTGAATAAAATGGCATCATGAGGTTGAGTTTATGACTTTCATTTAACATAACGCAATAAAATTCTTACGTTCTAACAAAGTTCCAAATCAATACAAACATTTTTTTTAAACTTCAAAATTATTTTGTTTTAAATCACATTTCCATCCTTTGTTTGTTTTAAACCCACCTCTTCAATTGTTTCTTCTCTCTTGAGATAATTCATACAAAATTTGACTTAACTGATTAGTGGCTGCTATAGATAGATAGATTTAAAATAAAGAAATTGGATTCTTATCAAATGTGCCGGCTCTCTGCTTTTGGTAGATGGAATGCAGTTGAGGTTTTTACCTCCGTCCTCTTCTTCCGTCCTCTCTACAACTCCCACATACTTCAATTTCGTCTATTGACATCAATTTAATTCAATTGTTTATTTATATTAAATTTATTTATATATCTATACACTCATCCATTCATGTAATTATTTAATGATACACATATCAATAATTAATTATAGTGTGGACATATTTTAAAATTCATTTGTTTATTCATTTAATGAACAAGAACATTCACAAAAACACAGATTCTCTGTTCATAACAAAAAAAAACTTTTCACAAATAAAGCATGAGGGAGGGACATTTCAAAATAAGAACTTAAAAGCTACATAAACACACACACACACACACACACACTCACTTCACATTCATCCAATCAAAATGACATAAGATTGCACAGTGTTAAAGCATTTGTCTCTAACTCTAAAAAAAACATTTTGAATTTCCAGACATAACACTTACACATAATGATAAAATCATTTATAAAAAAAATATTTTTTTTAAAAAAAGCAATCAATCCCGAGCTATTGACTTGTCAAATTGTCTGCATGAAAAACTCAGGGATTGCTGAGACATGTCAAAACATAATGAAAAAAACACACAAAAATTAAATACAAAACAGCTCCAAAATAAAACAGGTGTCAAACAGAGCACATAACATATAAATAAACATATCCTTTCAAAGATCATATTTCCATTCAATACTTAAACAAGACTACTGTGTTCCATGTACGACCAGATGGGTGATGCTTTTAAATGTGTCCGCACAAAGAAAACTAGTGAGTAATATTTCCTGGTTATGTCCAAGAGTTCATAAAGTGGCCAATTTTCTCTTCCAGATCACGGGGTTGTTCGGACTCCTGTGAAAACAACAACCAGAAGAGAGAAATTTAAAAAAAAAGATACAATTTTTTCTTTTCTTTTTTAGATTCTAAAAATAAATGAAAAAAGTAAAAGAATAAAAAAAGACTTTTACAAAAATTGCAACAATAATACATTAATGATAAAATAATAATAACCATAATAATAATAATAATAATAATAATAATAATAATAATAATAATAATAATAACAACAACAACTACAATAATAATAAAAGAATTAATGACTTTCTATATTGTATTGATTGCACACAAATTTAAGCACCTTTACTTTACATAAACACCAGAAAACAAAAGAACTCTGATCTTGTTTTCAAATTCCAAAATGGTCTATCCATGTTCCTTATTAAATTCTTTTCTTCCATACATTTTAGTCTTCAAAACATCTTACAAGACCAAACAGCCTGTCAAGTCATAACGATTAAATCACGTTCTGCAATTTCCAATAGCATTTAACTTTTATTAGTAAAATGTTCTTTAAAAATAAAATAAAAATTCATTTTGTATTTAAAAGAAAAACCCCCCAACTAATTTGTACAAAATAATTTTCATTTTCACATATCTAACATTTTAAACATTAGCATGAACGAGATAACCGTTAAGCCATGACTTTTGACAATTTTAGACAAAAAATTTTTAATTTACGATACTAATAGCCACATACGAAAATTCTATAAAGAAACACTATACAAGGAAATATTATGAGTAAATCCAAAAGTACATATGCATATATATGCATTGAGGCTTTTTTTACATCTAGATCTTTCATCTTACCTGAGCCGAATAAAAGACGTAACTGTTAATACGCTTTTAATAAGATGACTGTTACAATTACAAGTTATTTTGAAAGAAAAAGAAAACATACAAAAAAAAAAAGAATAAAAATAATGGGTTATGTGCAATCAGGATTGAGTTTAAAAAATGGATTAATAAAATAACAATCAATTACTGAATTAATTGACAGAGAAGGGAGGGGGAAGAAAAAGATTGAAAACACATGCCAGGTAGAAATGAAACCAGGTGCACACAAAGAGATCATAAACTCTTAAGACAGCAATTTGCTTGTTGCTAACACGGACATGACAGAAAAAATGACAAAACTACCTACTAGTAGTAACATAAAAACAAAGCACTCAAGTAGAATTTCACTACCTTTCCCAAAGCATCATGCTTTTAATTTTATTTCTTTTATTTCAAATATTCATCTTTTTTTTTTTATATCTGTTCAATTATTTATTCATTTATTACAAAATTCACTTCCTGAATGGAAAACTAAGTGGAAACAATTTTATGTTATCATCACATAATCAGTTGATTGACAGTCTCAAAGGTTTAGTTTAAAAGGCTGTAGATCTATACAACAAGTTTAGTCTGTTCCACGTCCCGTGTGCATGCATAATCACAAAATCCTCCGAAACTCAAAGCGTGACGCTTTCTTTTTTTGTGCATGCTGCCGTGTATTTCCGACATTTATGAATTGTATATTAGAAGGTCCTAGACCTAACTGGAATTCCAAAGCGGTGAATTCCTTTGGTCTTCACCATTATTTTGAGAGGCGCTGGCAGCTCAGTTGTTAGAGCGACGGACTACCGTCCAGGAGGCCCGAGTTTGATTCCCAGTCAGTCAGTCAGTCAGGGCAAATTTTTTCTATCGCTACAGCTACGTAGAGATGTAAGCAGAAATGCTTGCACATGGGAAGAGGAATGGACCTTTTTCATCTTTTTCATTCTTCTTCATCTTTTGACCATTAACATCTATCTCCACACACTTAGTTTATCTCTCTTAATCCCTATAAATCATAATCTTTGCTACATTGAAAACTCTTTCACAGATTTAATGACAGTTCATTAACAACTTTAAACATGCAGGGTAAAAATTGTAGAATAGAGATATATCATTGTGATGTATACAAACTCATAAAACAAAAAACTTTTTTTTTGTCTTAATGTGAAAAAAATGCTAAAGAATGCACTGATTAAAAAACAAAAAGGAATATTGAAAAGAATAACAGGTTGGAAAAAGAGATGTTTGTCAGCGTGTTACTGACATTTCTTTATCCCTTCATAAATGTATTCTACTATGCTTTTACACACGGCAACCTCCTGACAAAATTTGGTGGACTGGATTAAATCTTAGCTTTGACAGAGAGAAAAAACAATTTAACGGAAAAAAAAAAAAGAGTTCTAAAACTGCACAAGCTACACAAATAGAGGAAGCAAACATTTTTGTTCTTCACCACAAAGAAGATTTGCATGCAGAGAGCAAGTCATTATTTGCATTTAAAAAGCATTGTGTGTTTTAAGTTATAAATATCAAAATTAAAGAAACCAAACCTTCAGCTTTCCAGCTTTTAGCCATAATAACATGAGAAAGGAGAGCTTCTATGACACTGACAGCAGTCATGCTAAGCAAAAATCTTCACGAAATAATAATTAAATTTACATGAAAAGAATTAAATCTGCTCAAAATAAGAATTAAATCTGCACGAAATAAGAAATCTACACGAAATAAGAACTTAATCTACACGAAATGAGAATTCAATCTACACATAATAAAAATTAAATCTACACGAAATCAGAATTAAACCTACACGAAATAAGAATTAAGATCTACACAAAATAAGAATTAAACCTACACGAAATAATAATTAATCTACACAAAATAAGAATTAAATCTACATGAAATAAGAATTAAACCTACACGAAATAATAATTAATCTACACAAAATAAGACTTAAATCTACATGAAATAAGAATTAAACCTACACGAAATAAGAATTAAATCTACACGAAATAAGACTTAAATCTACGAAATAAGAATTAAACCTACACGAAATAAGAATTAAATCTACACGAAATAAAATTAAGATCTACGAAATAAGACTTAAACCTACACGAAATAAGAATTATGTCTACATTAAATAAAAAGTCTACACGGAAACAGAATTAAATCTACACGAAATAATAATTTAAAGCAATTTGAGGTGCCAAGCTGACACCAATAAGGTAACTCATGAAACTATTCTTCTATGCACAAGAATGAAATAAATCAACTCATTGCTATGCAGTTCAGTGAGCATGTGTGTATGTGTGTGTATGTGCGTGTATGTAAGCGCACACGTGTGCATATGTGTGTTAGTAACAGCTTCACGCAGAAGGGAGATTTTCAGTGTTTAGTCAATGAATATGTTGTTAAATGTTAGTTTAAATAGAATAAATGGTTCTTATGAGTTACAAGTTGAGCTAAATCACGGTGATAGCGTACTAACATCAGGTTCTAGTATGGGATAAGCTATATGAATAACAACAACAACAATGATAATGATATAATAAAAATGACAATAATAATAATAATAATAATAATAATAATAATAATAATAATAATAATAAAAAAACAATAATAATAATAATAATAATAATAATAATAATAATAATAATAATAATAATAATAATAAAATTTTTAAAAATAATGTTAACAATAATAACAATAATAATAATAATAATAATAATAATAATAATAATAATAATATTAATAATAATAATAATATTAATAATAATAATATTAATAATAATAGTAATAATAATAATAATAATAATAATAATAATAATAATAATAATAATAATAATAATAATAATAATAAAATATTGATAATAATACTAATGATAATAAAGTAATCAGAAAAGAAAGATTCTAAATGACTCACAACCACACATTCATTGAGACCTCAGCCACATATCCAAAGAAGCAGAACACACACACAAATTACAAATAGCAAACAAGCAAACAACAAGAAAGATCTTTTTGTTTGTTTCATTGCAATCTTCCCCCATCCACCATTTGCGGCGATCTCAGGATGAATTAAGAGAGAGGAAACAGCAAGATGAAAGATAAGTAACGGAAGGAAAGGCAAGAAGTAAGACCTACCAGAAGAACCCACCAACACCCGCCCGCAAACAAGAAAGGGACTAACTTAGGAAAAATTAGATGATTTTGATTGGTTCATGAAAATTTACCCGGTCCTCCCCAATGCTTCTGTTGGTTTCATTGATATTTACCTGGTCCACCATATGCCATGATCTCAGGGTGAATTAAGAAGAGGACACAGCAAGACGAGATGACAGATAATGATTGGCAGCGCCCACCAACCGTCCACCTACCCCCACTGCAGGATGATCGCACACACAGAGAGAGAGAATTACAACAGGGAAACACAATTTGTTAGCTTAATTGAGTTTTACCCCTTCCACCAGATGCGGTGATCTCAGGGTGAATCGAGAAGAGGATACAAGAAAGATGAAAGAGAAGTGAAAGTGAAAGAGTTAAAAAGATAGAAGTAAAACCTACCAGCAGCACCAGACAATTTGTTTGCATAATTGAACTTTTCCCCCTTCCATCATATGCATTGGTCTAACGGTGAATTGAGGAGAGGAAACAGCAAGATGACAGAGAATTGAAAGAGCCACACGAAAGAGGTAGAACCTACCAGCATCGACCGCCAACCGCCCACAGGGAAACAGTAACAGGACTGACAGATGCAAAAGTAGAAACATAAAGGAAAGAATTAAGATCTCTTTGTGGCTTTATGTCATGGAAATTTACCCTATCCATCTTGTACGGTGATTGTTTGTTTCATTGAAATTTACACCATCCACTATTGCGGTGATCTCAGGGTGAATTAAGAATAGACAGCAAGATGAAATATAGGTCACAGAAGGAAAGGAAAGAAATAGGACTTACCAGCAGCGCCACCAACCACCCGCTTGTGCGGTGATCTCAGGGTGAATTAAGAGGAAACAGCAAGACATGAAAGATAAATCAAAGAGTGAAAGGAATTTTCGTTTGTTTGTTTCATTGAAATTTACCTCGTCCTATCACAGGTGGTGATCTCAGGGTAAATAAAGAGGAAACAGCAAGAAATGAAAGATACGTGAAAGAGTGAGAGGGAAGAAGTAGGACCTACCAGCTAAAAGTCCACCGATCACTCGCGTTTCTGGTAAAGTGCAACAGTTGTTTTATGAACTGAAAATGGCGCCTCCGGACTTTCATCCCCTCTCTCTCTCTCTTCTCTCACTCTCCTCTCTCTCTCTCTCTCTCTCTTTCCCCCTCTAAATCTCTGCCGTTAACTTAATTTAAAAAAATACAAAATACAGTTAACCCGCATATACATACTTTTCAAGGTAAATACAGACTTACGGACTCAAAAGCCAAAGAAACGTACTAGTACTAAATATGTTTTGTACGCGCTGGTTGGCAACTCTGCAAAAGGGTAGGATATTGAAAACAAGAGTGATAAGGCAAGGATGGCTGAAGAAATGAAAGAAGTAGCAAATCATGCCTTTTTGTTTTTATTCATAAACTAACCACAAAGTCATCCAGTTTAGTATGAAAGACAATACAGCACAAAAATAAATTTCTTTTTAAGACAGAGATTAGTCCTATCAATGCGCTTTGATTGATTTAAATTACACTTATTTTTCCTTTCCACCGTATGTGGTGATCACAGGGCGAGTTGAGAGGAAACAGCAAGATAGATGATGTGAAACAGGGAAATTTATTTAATTGAAATTCACCCCGTCAACCACTGTGGTGACCTCAGGGTAAATCAAGGGGAAACAGCAAGATGAAAAGCAAGGAAAGAGGTAAAGGAAAAGAAGTAGGACCTACCTGCAGCATCTGCCAACCACCCACCAATTTACTTAGAAAATTAACAAACATGCACACATACATACACACACACACACACACACAATGACATGTGTACTATCACTGACACACCGACAAGGACGTGGTTCAAAGTTTTAAAAATCCAACAAAGACATGAAATTTCAAAGTTTTCTCGTTTATTAACTCATTTCCGGACACTGAGCAGCATGCACAACATTGTCACAAAACCGAGGCATTGTAAAGGCATTGTAAAGGCATTGTAAATCATAAACAAACCAAGTCATGAATAACAAAAACACATCTGTCAGTTTATTATTGACAAGAAAATTCAATGTGAAAAAAAAAGCTGAGTCGAAAAACTCAAAGTCTAGTGAACAGAAAGAACACAGAAATACTTTGCATCCTTTAATGACAAAAATGATTGGGAAAGTTAACCTACAATTCGTCACCCCCAGTTTACAATTTTTCTATGTCCATGAGATCTCATTTTGAGAAATCTCACAACAGACAAATGTTAATATGAAAAAATACAATAATTTTCATATTTTGAAGAAATATGATTCAAGTATTGTATTTAATTGTTTAAAACGGCACGTGTAAAGCCCCCGCTTTCAAAGCGACAGAAACCGACACCTGCCAATACAGGCCCACATTGTTCAAACCCAGAAACCGACACCTGAAAGTTCAAACCGACAGAAACCGCGACATTGAAACCCGACCGACACCTGCCAATACAGGCCCACATTGTTCAAACTGACAGAAACCGACACCTGCCAATACAGGCCCACATTGTTCAAACTGACAGAAAACACCTGCCAATACAGGCCCAATTGTTCAAACTGAAACACACCTTTCTTTTTCAAATTAGCTCTACATTGTTTGAAAACCGACACCTGCCAATACAGGCCCACATTGTTCAAATGACAGAAGCTGACAATGTTATTGTTCTAAATTTAGAATAGAATACAAGGTTAAAGGTCAGGGCAGCTTCACGTGACCAACTGAAGGTAGCGGCACGAAAGTGCAGACCGATCCGCATTCTTTTGTGAAGATGAGCTGGCAGGAAATCAGAAAAAGGTAAACAAACCGGGTTGCCGCGGCAGACAGGAAGTTGAACGTACAGAACGAGATGACATATAACACGTCTGTCTTTGAGACGAATAGTTGATTAAAAACGCAATTTTGTGAAAACTGGGCATAGATCTAGAACAATTTATAAACAGGTGACGAATTCTTGCCACCTGCTAATTCTTCATCTTCCTCTTCTCCTTCATTGCATCCTCTTCTTCTCTGCTTTCTTTTCTCCCAACCTCCTCATCTTCTTCTTCTTTTCCTCACTCCTCTACATCTCCTTCTACTACCAGTACTACCATTTTATTTCTCCCTTCCTTCTCTGTATCTCTCTTCTGTTTCTAGCTCTGAAGAAAATCTTTCTAATACAAGGAAAGGAAGTCATTGGAAAGATATTTGAAAATGGAATGTGAAAAAACAATTAATTCAATTTCAAGCAAGCTTTTTTTCTTTTTCTGCTTCAAACAAAAAACCCAAACAAGCAAACAAAACAAACCCCAAACAAGCAAACAAAACAAACCCCAAACAAGCAAACAAAACAAACACAGAAATTAATTACAGAACACAGGGAACACATTTCTCTAATGAATTCATGAATGACAGAGAAAACTGAACTTTTACATCTACTGCCACACTCGTTTTGAAATCAAATCATGATAATCATGAAAGATTGAAAGGACCAAAGTAGGGGTTACACATCCCCTCCACCAAAGGCTTCATTGGAATTTACCCCAGTTGGGTGCACCACGGAAATGAAGTGGAAACAGCGAGATGAAATAATCCAATGTATGAAATAACAACAACAAACAAAACAAAAACAAACAAAACCTGTAACGGTTCTATTTTAACCCCGTCTCCCTTTTCCGCATTGACTGACTCTCTTAAACCATCTTACTCCAAACAGGCAAAATAAAACACACACACACACAAAAACCCCAACACTAAAACAACTAAGATACATTCCCAATAACAATAATTTTATATCAAAGAATAACATGACTGGTTCAACAGGATAAAAAACAAAAACTTCTGATCAAAAGCGTCACAGTTTGGGACAGCACGACAACAACTGTGACTTTGGGTGAAGATGAAATCAAAGCAACCATAGCTAGCTTGAAGCAAACGCACACAATAGAAGATTTGATTTGATTTGATTTATCCACATCCACAACTAAGGCGATCTCAGGGTTTTTGGTAGGGGTAGGATTCTTAATTTTGCCTGGATTGCCCTGTAAACAGCCAAGGCCAAGGAATCTGTACGTGCACAGAGTAGAGTGTTGTGATCTGCACGCGGGACTTCCTTTCTATCGTCCGCGTCTCCGATGGGACTAGGTGTCGATCCACCTACCTGGAGGGGGAGGGGTTTAGATTTTGCTCGCAAAAAACCCTAGAAAATTAGTCAACTGTTGGCGGGGATTGAACCCACTACCTTTTGGTTAAGAGGCCGACACCTTGCCTCTGGACTACCAAAACCCCCCACAACACAAAATAGAAGGAAAAAAACAAACTTTTCATGTATAAAATAGAGACAATTTCATTTGTCTCTTGTAGGCTAAGGCAATTAATACTACTCTGACATAAAAACCATTTGAAAAGACAAGTTCTGTGTAGGATCATTTCATTTTAGAAACATTTTCATTACACGTACTGCTAGAGGAGGAAGACGACGAAGAAAATAAGGAGGAAGAGGGATAGAGGCAGCAGCAGTAGAAGTAGTGCTAGTAGCAGTAGCAGTAGCAGTAGTAGTAGCAGTAGTAGTAATAGTAGTGCTAGTAGTAGTAGTAGTAGTAGTAGTAGTAGTAGTAGTAGTAGTAGTAGTAGTAGTAGTAGTAGTAGTAGTAGTAGTAGTAAGTAGTAGCAACAGAAGTAGTAGTGGTAGTACTAAGCAGTTGTGGTGTTGGTGATAGTAGATGTAGTAGTAGAACTATGGGATATGTAGGAGGGAGTGGTATAATTAATACAGGAATAAATTACTACGATTATTATGGCAACAACACAGCAAATAGAATCTCTTTGCTATTAAAAACAATTGTAACAAATGTTCTGATGAAACATGCCTTACGGACAAAACAAACGGCACCAATATTCGTAACTACCACAATCTTCCATCAAGATTCTAAACTGCCACAATCCTCCATCTGCCGTTTCCAATGCTGGACACAGAATTATTGCGCAGAGAGCGAAACAGACAAGAGTTAGTGACATGATTCAAACACAGGCTGAGCCCCAAACTCCAGTAAGAAATCTTGCATGTAATATTTGATGTAAATGATATTTCTTCTCGTCTGTTTGCTTTTTTCTTTTTAACATCAATGAATTTTGTCAGTTTGGACTTTTTATAGAAAATGCATTTCCACTTGGTCTGTGTTCTTGAATTCATCCCAATTTACAGACAGAGGTGATTTCAGAACGCCTGAGGGTTAACAACATGTTTCTGATTGGATAAGATCTTGACCGTCGAGGGATTAAAAATATTCTCAAAGAGCACACCCCCTCACCCACACCAAATTATTTTTGTCAATAAAATCAAATCTAGGTCAGTGGCGTCATTCAGTGTTGAGATTCAAACTCCTGGGAATCTCTAACTTAACGGGCTCGCAGCTTTAACTCTCAAGACCATGCTTGCTTTTCTCACGTCTCCGTTCACAGTAAAAACATTTCTACAAGTTATGTTTTAAGACTGTAACGAATACGGCATAAGAACACAAACTCAGAACAGAGCAAAATCATTGGAAAACAACAACGAAAGAACAAAGAAAATTATACATTCTATCTAAACAATAATATATATATATATACATATTATATTGATATACATATGGAATCTCGGAAGTCTGATAAATCACTCCAGTAAGCTGTCGTGATGATACAAAAAATAAAGCTCTGGTTAAAAGAACACAGGTACGATGATAAAAAATGTTCAAAAAGGGAAACAACCAAACTTAAGATGGATATCATCACAAAAGTCAAATTCAAATTGATCACAAAAGTCAAATTCAAATGATTCAAAGACAGACACAATGTCAAGATATGTGCAGGCGGCTACAGTTGTCGTAGGTTCTCACCAGAGTAGCTGTAACAGGACTCAAAACAAGTCAATACAAGAAAAGGACCTAGTGTCACATGGTGTCATGAGTATGTAATCAAAAGAATAAATCACTGGCTAATCTCAAGCCACGAACACCAGGGAGCAATGTTCCTTCAATAACAAAATAAAAAATAAGAAGAAAGAAAAAAAGGAAGACACAAAAAAAAAGGGGGTGGGGGAAGAGATTCATTGATTAATTGATTGGAATTTATTCCGTTCACCACATGAGCTGGCCTCAGGGTGAATGAAAAGAAAATAACAAGATGTAATATATAAATGGAATTTTCCTCCACCAACTGATGCTACATAGGCGTAGAAAGGGTTTTGCCCACAAAGGAGGGAGGGAGGGGGTGATAAAAAGACCAGAGAGGAACGTTAGAGAGGAAGGGAAGGAGGAGAATCGAAAGAAGATTGCTTCATTGAAAGTTACCCTGTCCACCATGAGCGATGAATTCAGAGTTAATTCAGAGAAAGCAGCAAGATGAAAGACATGTGAAAGAGTGAAAGCAGGGGTGGGGGTAGTAAGGGTAGGGTGTTGTGAGACAAATAAAAAAAAAGTTTTGATGTAATTGAAGAAACAAAAAAAAAGATATAATATTTGGGCTCTCAATATTCACAAGTAAATAAAAATGCAAGTGAGTCATGAATATCTTTGGCAATGTCACCTCCTTGTATTTATATGTATATATTTGTCTAACCATGAATATCTTTGGCAATGTCACCTCCTTGTATTTATAATGTATATATTTGTCTAACCATGAATATCTTTGGCAATGTCACCTCCTTGTATTTATAATGTATATATTTGTCTAACCATGAATATTCATGGAAATATGTTGTGCTGTAATAACAAAAAACAAAAAACAAAAAGAGAATTGACAGAAAAAGAAGAAAAAAAAAGAAACAAACAAACAAAGCCGACAACAGCCAAGTACAAAGGAGAAACATTTCTTAATAGTCTGTCTGTCTGTCTTCATGTCTGTCTGTCTGTCTGTCTGTCTTTCTCAGGGGTGCAATCATGTAATCTTGAAAAAGGCTGAAATTCAGCGCAAGCAAGCAATTTTTTAAAAAAGTGGACAGTTTTACTAATACCTCTCACTCTATGCAAACCTAATACTGATACTTATTCTTGTAAAATATATATCATTGATAGGAGTTATCAAAAAACTGGCTTAGATAGACTGAAAATCCGTCTGGTCTCCAATAAGCCAGATTTTCTGCCAAAGCCGGAAAAGTGTCATCCCGCTCTACCTCTCTCTCTTGGTCTCTCTTGGTCTCTCTGTCTCTCTTTCATAAAATTTGGAGTAGCTTTACATTAAAGACAAACTGTGATGGATTTCTGATGTGGACATGACATAAATAGCCAACCTGAGACAACCACTGGAAGACAAGACACCCCAACCAAAAAAAGAACAGGCCTCCCTCCGTCATGACAAACATTCTCCGATATTCCTTGAACTTAATTGAAGACAAACTTTGTTCTCATCTTAAAACAATCATAACGTAGTGACATAGTCATCTTGTATCGTAACAACAACAACAAAAAAAGAAAATTAAAAAAATATATGAAAAAATGAATTGCAATTATGTTCATAAGTAATACGACATTTCGTCCATTGGCTAGCATATGAAAAACAACTACAATAAGAAGAGCAACAAGAAAACAAACCAAAAAAACCCCCAACAAAACAAATTTGTCCCCACTGTCTTATAAAAGACATTCATCACAACATAAAAACAAATATGTATGTATGTACTTCCACATCATCAAAAACTGGTTTTACAATGACCCAACCCTTAGCATGAACATTACAAACCTTTCTACATAAGTCTTTCCCTGATATGCGTGTCACCTACAAACAGTTGTTTAGAAACCGTGTTTACATGCATTGAAATCGCCCACAGAAACAATAAAAAAAAAATATATAAAAATACACATACCAGTAATTTAATTCATTTACAAGCAACAATATTGTGGGTACAAAAAGTCCCAAACGATGATGAAAATGATGACGATGATGACCACGACGATGACGACTACATCAGATGCTAATTCATGCACACCCATGGAGTCACAAACTGTCACACAAAAATCTCTTGTCTAGAAGAGACGACGACCCCAGCTCAACGTCTTACGACTTGTCTGACCAAAGGTCCCCGTAGACGAGGAGATCGCCGCCACAGCCCCCATTTTAGCCCAGACCGTGGTCCTCAAAGAAGCCTTGCGGGGTTTCCTCCTAAACAGGGAAGACAACCAGGAGCAAAAGGAGACAACAAGTTAAAATCACAAGGCCGCTTCCGGTACAGATTAGTAGAAGAAGAAACCACAGGGGGGGGGGGGGGGGGGTAAGATTTAACAAACAGTTGAAGAAGAACACAAAGATAGAGAGTGTATGTATCAAACATTGAATTCTTCATGTCAACTTACTTCAAGAGGCTACTCTACCTTATTTCCTATTTCATTTTTATTCTTTTCAAGTCATCAGCACAGCATTTTGTACTCTGATAGTCAAAGGTTAAAGAATCGTTTCGTGGCCATAACTGAGCTGGGGAGTTTTTGGGGCTTCTTTGTTTTCAAGCCAAAAATTATCTTTTTTAAAGCAACAAAAAAACAATCAAAACTATTGATGCTTTAGTTTTCGATCTGCCTTCAAAGTGCAAAAACCGAAAGCGCTTTCTCGACCAATGCAACATTTGTAGCCATTTTCCAGGAGGAAATATGGATGTGTTCCCAGGAGTTTTAACAACGTTGACTCTTGAGAAGCGTGTAGCGTCAATTTCAAACTTTCAGTCATGCACAGTTTCTCAGATTCTCAAACTTCCATACATGTCAACCCTTTCAGTCATGCACGCAGTTTCTCAAACTTCCATACATGTCAACCCTTTCAGTCATGCACGCAGTTTCTCAAACTTCCATACATGTCAACCCTTTCAGTCATGCACGCAGTTTCTCAAACTTCCATACATGTCCACATGTCAACCCTTTCAGTCATGCACGCAGTTTCTCAAACTTCCATACATGTCAACCCTTTCAGTCATGCACGCAATTTCTAAAACTTCCATACATTTCAAGGGGTAAAGTGTCATTCACTTTGCAAATTATTCGTTGCTCAGTTCACCACTCTTCTCCATGTGCTTTCAGATATTTCCCCACAAACAATCAGGCTGAGGTAAGATCTGTTTCATTAAAATTTACCCCGACCACCATTGGGGTGATGTCAGGGTGAATTTAAAGGAAACAGCAAGATGAAAGATAAGTGAAAGAGGGAAAGGAAAGAAGTAGGATCTGCCAGCACAGCATTACCTGCCGACAGTTCAGAGCCAGGCTGAAATAAGAGAATAAGAGAAAAAAATCACAGTACTAATCAGAGAAAGCACAATTATTAACACAAAAAGACCCCCCCCCCCCCCCCCCACACGGGGGAAAAACCCAAGAGAAAAGTTAAAACACAACACAGCGCATTCGTGTGTACTACCCTACAGAAAAGAAGAAAAAACAGAGAATGAAAATGGCTGTTCTGCCAGTTTATACATTGTGTTAGTATGTGTTGTTGTAAGTATATTTACCTATATTATGTGAAAACAACCCTCCAACCCTATTTATGAGAGAGGAAAAAGAAAAACCCCTGAACAAACCCACCCCTAGATGTCAGGGTTGATTTTCTTCTTTTTGTTTCATTGAAATTTACCCTGTCCACCACATGCAATGATCTCAAGGTGAATGGCAAGGAAGCAGCAAGTGAAAGATAACTGAAAAGAGTGAATACAAAGTAGGACCTACCAACAGCGCCAACCCCCCCCCCCCCCCAACCAAATCCAAACACATACTTTTCATCTCACACTAACCATCTAAAAATCACCCCCCCCCCCACACACACACACACACAAATATCTTGACAGTGAATCCAATGTGTAAACAAACAGTTAATTTAATTTCGATCAGGAACAGAAGGAATGAAAATAGATTTAGTTCTTCTACTCGTTTTTGATCTTTCTCTCTTTGCAACCAATGCAGTGAAGCCATTAGATGTACGTTAGTGAGTCTAAGCTTAGCAGACCAAAGTCAATGGTGGTGAAGGGGGGTGCCTTTTGCTTCATTAAATTCTTCACCCACCCCCAATCGGCCGTAGCCCCAGGGTGCAAGAAATGGAAAGTACGAAATGAAAAACCAATGTGACAGAATGAGTGTGAAAGAAAGAAAGAACAAGCCGGTCTAGCGTTATCTCCGTAACAGTAGCCGCCAGTCATCTAGATGTAGACAAAGCAGGAAAACGCTTCAACTACACAAAGGAAGTGCACTTGACAACCTCAAATCAAATCTAAAAAATTAGTATGCAGTGTGGTTTATTTTAGAGTAAAATTGGTAGATCTCCAAAGACTAAAAACTAATGAAAAAAGAAATCAAAAGGAAGAAGGAGCCAAAAGGCGTAAAATCTACCAGGTGAGTTGAAGGAAAAAAAACCCAAACTAAATAAAAAAATCCAAAAGTAAAATTGAATGTAAAGATCAAACTTGAATAAAACTTTCTATAAAAAAACCCGAACTAAACCTGTGTTAATAACACAAAAAGAAAGAACAAAAAAAAAGCACCTTCAAATGCGATCTAGACTTAGTTTTGTTGTTTCATTGAAAATTACCCAATCCACCACATACAGTGATTGCAGGGTGGTTTACGAGGAAACAGGAAGATGACAGGTCATGAAAAAGGGAAAGGAAAGAAGTAGGACCTACCAGTAGCCCCGCCAACCGCCCATACCTTAATTTGATTTGATTTCCCACATCTACAACTAAAGTGATCTCAAGGTTTTTGGTAGGATTTGTAATTTTGCCTGGACTGCCCTGTAAATAGCCAAGGGATCTTTAACGTGCACAGTGTGTGATCTGCACACGAGACCTCTTTTTATCATCCGTCTCCGATGGGACTAGGTGTCGATCCATCTTCCTGAACCAGAGGGATAGATTTTACTCGAAAATACTTGAGAACATTTTTCAACCAATGGCGGGGCTGGAACCCACTCCACCTTACAGAAAAATTGTACAGAGAAGAGGTTGCGGCCATGACAACAACAACGATACAAATGACACATTTTCAGTGCTGAGACGGAAAAGGTACAACTTCAAAACTAAGGATCTCTTACAATCTAAGATTGACATTAAATTCTACTGTTTTGCTGAAGACACGCATAGGTCAAATCCCCCCCCCCCCCCCACCCTGTCTTTGATGAGCAGCCTTTTGTGACCACCATGACACAACACAAAATGGCGTAAACCTTAACTCTAACAATTAGCCTGCAATGGTCAAAATTAATTGTGTTTTTCCTTTCTTTCTACTGAAAATAATTTCTCTTAGTGCCTCACAGTAGGATGATCTCAATATTATTTATCTTGAGTGGAAGCAGTAAAATGAACGGCAAAAGACCATGCTGATGAATGAGATGGAAAAAACCTGTCGACCGTCCTTTTAAATACATAAAGTGATAAAAAATATGTGAAGAATATAATAAAAAGAAAAAGTACACGAGAAAAAATGACGAGAGCATGTTAAATAGTTGTGAAAGAAATTCTAAAACCACACCAGATGCGAGGGGGGATAGTTTGAAAGAAATGTGCACGAGATGAAAACAATAAAAGTAAAAACCAAGGTAAGAAAAATCCGACCTAACTGAAATCAATACAATGTGGTACTATTATCATTACTAATATCATTCTTATTAGTGTCATTGATATTAGTATCCTTGATATCACCACCTGACGTCACACACTGACGTGGGGGGGTGCAAGGCCATTCTGTGGTAAACAAGTTGTGTGCTCATCAAGGGCACAATGAAAACAAAAACTAAAAACCAAAACAAAACAAAACCAATCTGGTAAACCTGGTCAAACGAGTAACATGGTAACATTAAAGGAATTAAATTATTCCAAATTTATCGGGGACACAGATCAGACGTACTACCGTAAAAAAAAAAATACTCATGTCTACTTTTACACCTCCACATATTGCTATCATTATCATTGTATTAAAGAAATCACACAGAAAAAAAAAACCCAATGCAGGTCCTAAACACTGTATATTTGCAATTTAAGACAATAAGAATGTCATAAATCTACTCCACTCATTTTGACATTGCAATGGTACAATTCAGTGACACTGGTCACTGCCACATACATGACAGGCATGCCAATAACACTACTAGAAGTGTCTCCGTACACATTTTTCTTACCTCTGGTATCTCGGATAATCCCCAGCGGCGGGTGGGACAGGCTGCAAGTCCCACGTTGAGCTTGATGTGAAAAATGGAAGATGCGGTGTCGCCGACAGAAGGAATGGCCGATGTAAGGACTGCAACTTGCCACTGCGCTTGGTGACACTTTTAACCTAGTCGTCACATGAGCGGGATCATACGCTTCAAAATTGGAAATCGGCCGGCAGCGACAATTGCCTTGGGGTCAGCTAGATCAGGTGACGTACGCGTGATGACAGTACATTTACCTCGCGGGCCAAATTGGGCGGGCGAGTTAACAAAAGTGCCCGATGACCAATTGCTCTTTAGCTACTGCCACTGAACTTAAATCATGGGTGCTCACAGTTACCGGGATTACAATACACCCGGAAGCCAAGGCACATCCTACGCAATGAAATGGATAAAATCCTATGGTAAGGTATAAAATTGTCAACCTCTATTCCATTGACGTTTACCCCTGTCCACCATATGTGGTGATCTCAAGGTGGTGATCTCAAGGTGAGTTAAGAGGAAACAGCAAGAGGCGAGATACCTGTAAGAGTGAAAAGAAAGAAGTAGTAGACACCAGCAGCACCCAAACAACCGCCCACAGGGATTACTGACATAAGGACATAGGGGGAGATAACCGGCAACAGATGCGTTCGTGACGTGATTGCCTTCAAAGCGGCAAGGCAACGGGAGAACATAACGTTGATCTCGCCCTCACTCTCTTGTGTTTATCTCATAAACGTTTCGTAGAAGTATAAATAGTGATAAACCGCAATAAATGACGACTCCACGAAGGATTTATTTGTTTCATTGAAATCTGCTCCGCCCACCATTGCGGTGATCTCAGGGTGAATTAAGAGGAAACAGCAAGATGAAAGATAAGTGAAAAAAAGAAGGAAAGGAAAGAATAGAGACCTACTAGCAGCGCATAAAAAACATGTGAAGTTTGGGTATAGCCCTTTGTCAGACAACAGACAAGGATTATCTACCCACTCGTACAGGCATCACACGTTCTAAGTAGTGATTCCCTAGATACCACCAGCTAAGAGCTGCCCTGTTCCATCTCCAGTTTCGCTCTTCTTCTAGATATATTGCTACCTTCTGTCAGAGAGACTACTATAAACGTCCACTCTAATGACATTTATGTCTAAATAGCATTCATTTTGACTGTGCAACTTGAAAATGAGTAATGAGGATGAAAATGTAACGTCGAAATTGTGACAATAAAAATGAAGAAGATGACGGCACAAAGTAAAATGTGAAGAATGTCACATGTCATGTCACACTTCACTTTTTCAGGTCTGGGAAAAAATTCTTAGAAAAAAAAAAAAAGAAAGAAAGACACAAACAAAGAGAAAACAAAGAGAAAAGCCCAGCACTGCGTTACCAGAATTTCAGATAAAGTCACCAGAGCAAAGCATCTTTTTCTTGCTTCATTGTTCCGTTAAAAAATAGAGAAAGTGACACTAAACATTGACACTTTGAATATTCCCTGACGAAATTCTGAGTAGATATATCTACATATTCTTAATACTTTAACAAAATGTTTATTTTCATACTCTGCATCAATTTATTTGTGTCTACTTTTATGAACAATTGATTTAGAAATTGGTGTATCATTCATAATATAATATATATTTATATTTTGAAAATTGATTTTAAATATAATGACTACCTTTCTGGGCCCCTGTTGGTTATTTAAGGGGGGGGTGTAAAAAGGATCAGACAATAACATCTACCACCCGTCTTTAGGTGAAAAACAGTACACGGCTGTTACAGAGTATCCGGCAATATGTCGACTTTAAATTTCCTACCTCAATGGAAAAATTTGAAAATTCTTTCTCAAATGAAAAATCTGAAATTTCCTACCTCAGTGGAAAAATCTGAAAATTCTTTCTCAAATGAAAAATCTGAAATTTCCTACTTCAATGGAAAAATTTGAAAATACGTTCTCAATTGAAAAAAATCTGAAATTTCCTACCTCAATGGAAAAAATCTCAAATTTCCTACCTCAATGGAAAAAAATCTGAAATTTCCTACCTCAATAGAAAAAATCTGAAATTTCGTACCTCAATGGAAAAAATCTGAAATTTCCTACCTCAATAGAAAAAATCTGAAATTTCCTACCTCAATGGAAAAAATCTGAAATTTCCTACCTCAATGACAAAAATCTGAAATTTCTTACCACAATTTAAAAATCTGAAATTTCTTACCACAATTTAAAAATCTGAAATTTCTTACAATTTAAAAATCTGAAATTTCTTACCACAATTTAAAAATCTGAAACTTCTTACCACAATTTAAAAATCTGAAATTTCTTACCACAATTTAAAAATCTGGCATTTCTTACCACAATTTAAAAACCTGAAATTTCTTGCCACAATTTAAAAACCTGAAATTCCTATTTCAAAGCATAAATATGAAACTTCCTACCTCAATGGAAAAAAAACCCTGAAATTTCCTACCTTAGTGGAAGAAATCTTACATAGGAAATGAGATCAAATTTACGAAAACGCACGATGAGATTTGGAACATCAGTTCATTAAGTGGGAAAGAATATGGATAAGAAAATACACCACTCAAGACCTGAGAAAGATGCGACTAAAAAAAGGCCCCCAAAAAACAAACCTGGAAATAACCTATCATTAACTGCTGATAGTGTAAAACCTGAGCACAAACTAAAAACCAAGACAGCAGATGATCTAGATGCTAGAACATCAAGGGAGCCACAAAGGAGGGAAATAGAAAAAGATAAAACAACTAACTATAAATGACAACTCAACCAAAGAAGACAGAACAAACACATGACATTTCTGGTATAATCCTATCTATTTTTATTTTGCAGCTAACAACTTAAGAGCAAACTCAACCCCCCCCCCCCGAGAACAATTTAGCCAACTCTAATGTTATTTTTTCCATCTAATAACAATTCAGAAAACTCAAAACTAATTTTTAAAGAAGTTTTTGGTCCCCCAAACTGCTCATAGCACCTGATAAGAAATCTGGCAACAACTTGTGAAATGGTGGCGGTGGCACATGCATCGTGCAACGTAATATAGATATATGGTATAAGTGCTGTGAACTTTTTATTGACACCATATCATATCAATAGTGCGTGTAGCAAACTGATTGTCATCTAGTGATGGCAACAGCTTCTACTTCCAAATAATAGTGTGAATAGTATACGATAAAAAGGCTTAGAAAAGCTACGTCAGTCGAGATGTTAGGGCTTCGCCACACAAAGATAGCACCATTCCCCAACATAGCCCTCCCCCAAAGCACGGTTATGATCCTGTCATCAAGACAGGCACAGCCAGAAATCCAAGGCTAGTTTGACAACACGTGTTGAGGAAGACAAGAAAAGAGGGCAAGCCATAATAATAATAATAACATGATACTTTTCACAGTTTCAAAACTTAACGAGAACACAATCGTAGACTGGGTCACACACTCACACACACATCCTTACTTAGAACCATCAAAGGCATTTGAGAAAAAAAGACAAAAATACGCAATTACACATAGACCTTGTAAAGGCAATTTTGAGACAAGCTGACTGATTAACGCATGAAGTTAAGCATCCATGAGAGACTTGTTTAGCAAACTTGCTTGTGTCCTGCGATTAGTTAACAAGTGATGAAAATAATGATTAAAACACACACCTATTCATGTTCCTGGCAATGGCTGTGTCCAAAATTGCAATGACGCCTTCATGTTCTTAGTAAAGGTTGTTTAAAATGTGTGTATACATCCGTGTTGATGTTCCCGTGCATGCATGTTCATATTCCTAGCAAAGGTTATTTACAAAGTGTGTATGCATGTTTATATTCCTAGCAAAGGTTATTTACAAAGTGTGCATGCATGTTCATATTCCTAGCAAAGGTTATTTACAAAGTGTGCATGCATGTTCATATTCCTAGCAACGGTTATTTACAAAGTGTGCATGCATGTTTATATTCCTAGCAACGGTTATTTACAAAGTGTGTATGCATGTTTATATTCCTAGCAAAGGTTATTTACAAAGTGTGTATGCATGTTCATGTTCCTAGCAAAGGTTATTTACTAAGTGTGTATGCATGTTCATAGCAAAGGTTATTTACAAAGTGTGCATGCATGTTCATATTCCTAGCAAAGGTTATTTACAAAGTGTGCATGCATGTTCATATTCCTAGCAAGGTTATTTATGAAGTGTCATGCATGTTTATATTCCTAGCAAAGGTTATTTACAAAGTGTGCATGCATGTTCATATTCCTAGCAAAGGTTATTTACAAAGTGTGTATGCATTTCATAATCCTAGCAAAGGTTCTTTATGAAGTGTGCATGCATGTTCATGTTCTTACCAAAGGTTATTTACAAAGTGTGCATGCATGTTCATGTTCTTACCAAAGGTTATTTAAAAAGTGTGCATGCATGTTCATGTTCTTACCAAAGGTTATTTACAAAAGCATGTTTATGTTTTACCAAAGGTTATTTACAAAGTGTGCATGCATGTTCATGTTCCTAGCAAAGGTTATTTACAAAGTGTGTATGCATGTTCATGTTCTTAGCAAAGGTTATTTACAAAGTGTGCATGCATGTTCATGTTCTTACCAAAGGTTATTTACAAAGTGTGCATGCATGTTCATGTTCTTACCAAAGGTTATTTACAAAGTGTGCATGCATGTTTATGTTCCTAGCAAAGGTTATTTACAAAGTGTGTATGCATGTTCATGTTCTTACCAAAGGTTATTTACAAAGTGTGTATGCATGTTCATGTTCTTAGCAAAGGTTATTTACAAAGTGTGTATGCATGTTAGCAAAGGTTATTTACAAAGTGTGTTCATGTTTATGTTCCAAAGGTTATTTACAAAGTGTGTATGCATGTTCATGTTCCTAGCAAAGGTTATTTACAAAGTGTGCATGCATGTTCATGTTCCTAGCAAAGGTTATTTAAAAAGTGTGCATGCATGTTCATGTTCCTAGCAAAGGTTATTTACAAAGTGTGCATGCATGTTCATGTTCCTAGCAAAGGTTATTTACAAAGTGTGCATGCATGTTTATATTCCTAGCAAAGGTTATTTACAAAGTGTGTATGCATGTTCATATTCCTAGCAAAGGTTATTTACAAAGTGTGTATGCATGTTCATGTTCCTAGCAAAGGTTATTTACAAAGTGTGTATGCATGTTCATGTTCCTAGCAAAGGTTATTTACAAAGTGTGCATTTATGTTCATACCAAAGGTTATTTACAAAGTGTGCATGCATGTTAATGTTCCTAGCACATCTCACAAATATCTGACTTTGAATCTGTAGTGCATGCACTTTGTGTCTGGCTATGCCTTGTGAAATACTGCTATAAGCTTGTCTATGGTTCAACTTAAAATTTATTTTTTCTTTTACTTTCCATATCAATATCAGTTGACTGGCTTTTCTAAATAAACTAATCTACAGAATTGAAATGTGAATAGATGGCTGGGTGATATTTGCTATCGTCTAGTTTATTATTTTATCCTTCCCTCCCTTTAGTGCTGTCCTCTACGCAAATGCTTAATTATAAGAAGAAAGAAAGGAAGAAAAAAAGAAACAAAAAAAATCAAACCAAGCTGACTACTGATCATTCACAAAGATTGGTGTGGGGTCAGACGACATAATGCAAAGAGGAAGAAGAAGACGTCTTTAGGCCAAAGAAGAAGCGACTATACAAACATCTAAATAATATAGAGTGAGATATATATATATAGATATTATAAATATAGAATTCTAGCAGGCAAAAAATAATATGAAAAAACAAAAACAAAATGAAAACATCAACAAGGGGAGATGAATAAAAAAAAACTTTAAAAATATATATATATATATAAATATAAATAAACATCCACATGACCATAATTAAAAAATGTTTCAAAAGTTAAAGCAAGGTCAAAAAGTTCTACCTGTCGAACTGATTTCATTTTCTAATACAAGCCATATTCTTTGAGGGCACTTTCTACGGCTTCGTCCTTGACGTTTGGAAAAAGGGCGAGGGAAGAGGAGTAAATGGATGAATTTGAATGAAAGGCAAAGAAATCAATAATGGTTATTGGATGGGATAAACGGCCAGGGGGAAAAAAAGGAAGGAAAGAAACAGGGGAACTGTCAAAGGTAGAAAGTCTCTTGAAGTGGGGTACGGAGAAGGAAGAAGAGAATGAAGAGTGCTCGAGGTGAAAAACTAGACGCTGTGACGCATTGGACCCCACAATGGTGGATCACAAACCCATGCTACAACTTGAATAAAACCAAGTTTCACAAAGGGAGAGAGAGAGGGAGGAGAAAGAGAGAGGGATGCAGGGGAGGGGGAGAGAGACAGAGAGAGAGAGAGAGAGAGAGAGGAGAGAGAGAGAGAGAGAGAGAGAGAGAGAGAGAGAGAGAGAGAGAGAGAGAGAGAGAGAGAGAGAGAGAGAGAGAGAGAGAGAGAGAGCCCGGGGGAGGGGGAGGGGGAGAGAGAGAGAGAAATGTTTCACAACAAATGAAAATGGTAACAAAGGGACAACTAAGAGAGAACCAAACTTATAGATATAGATATATTCAACACAATGATACAATGCACATCTCCAAGTCACCTTTTCTGTGTTTAAAATCCCTTTTATGCCTTCAAGTTATTATTGAAAAGAGGCCCAATTACGATATCTCCATCTGATGGCTTTTGTTGTTGTTGGGTTTGTTTTTTAAAGAGACTACCTACAGAAGAAGTATCCAGGTATCAAATACAGGGGCACATCATATTTTTAAAAATTTATCTTCTTGGAAGAATCCAGATACCTGTAAAACGAATAGTGGCACAGGCTTCTCAATGCTTTCAATCTTCATAAAACACAGCGACCGAGACAACACCACCCTCCATATTTGTCGAGACGCGCACAAAACAATTAAAAACCACTGCATACGGATATCACAACACAATTTTTTTTTTTTACTTGTAAGTATTACAACCAGTGTTATGAATACAAGTGAATAATAATAATAATAATAATAATAATAATAATAATAATAATAATAATAGTGATAATATTATTAATAATGATAATAATATAACATATGTACATATGTATATATAATTAATGTGATGCAGTAAGTTGAGCCCCAAGTAATCTAAGCTACCGTCTGATTATCCAAACAGCACTCAGTAAGCAACGCCTGCTAGCAATGTGGTGGCTTGTGGGATAGAGTAGAAAGCGTTCCAAGGAAAACCTGACTTAACTACTGGAAATGTTAGCTGGTAGCGATAGCATGGGGGAAATCAATTCCATGGTGTGGGTTAGACAAAACAATATGGTAGGAGGAAGATCTGACTCGGCCATACACAACTATGGCAAGCTGCTAGCAGAGAAACAATTCAAGAAAAGCCGGAGGAGCCATTTCCTGTTGACTTGATTTGTGTTAAGTTATCCAGTTGTTTTTTGGCTCTTCTTTTCTGTTCTTTTTTTTTGGGGGGGGGGGGGGGGGCTTTTCCTTTTTTTTTATATGAATACAAATACATTCTTCTTTCACTACTCACAAAACTTTTTCTTGGTCATTGATATAAAATTGACCAATGCAGAAAATAAACATTCTAAATGTCTACTCTATCAAACTGTACTGCAATCTTCAGTGACGTGCAGAAGGCCTTCACATTGCTAGTTTCCATCAAATCTAAAACGGTCAGAATTTCTTTCTTGCATTCAGCAATTCATTGGCGCTGCCACCAACTTTGATAGGATACACCAACAGTTCATATCCAGTTGTAGCCTTCAAATCAATCAAATTGCTACAATGAACTCCCATGGTAGAGCATCTAAACAGAGCGTGTTAACTATAATTTTGATAAACCCTTCAAGAGGAGAAATCTTTTCGCAGCATTCTATGATGGACACAGTATCATCAGAACTCGTCACTTCCTTGAGGGGGAAGAATTCTTCTTCATGACAACTTAATGGAGCATTAGTTAGTATTACTGTCAGTGTCAGTGCACACAACAGCAAATAAGTCCTCCTCACCCATTTCCAATTATCGACAGAATCGTCAGATTGCACATTGTTGAAATAATCATGTTTTTATTACAATGACAAGTGTCAGGAAGGAAAAATCTCAATTTTTTAAGGGGAGGGGGGGGGGGGGGGGGGGTTCTCTTTTCTGTTTACCTTATTAACCATGTCAGATTTGCCTTGGGAAGCGAGAAAAGGGGACTAGACGTCTACGCCATAATGTAAAATAAATGTCAGCCACATCAGTGAAAACACGCTGATAAACAGAGTTAAAGTTAAAGATGTATGTAACAGGAAAAAGCACACATCAACTACAGCATGCATGGCCGAGTCACACCCAAAGGAAGAAGTGAAACGTACAGGGGTTAAAAAAAAAAAACAACTTGTTAATGATGTCGTTAAAAAAAGAAAGGAAGACATTAGGAGTTTACATATTGTTTTACATATTATAAATATGTTATTATTCCTCCTTCAAATAGGAGAATAAAAGAGAGAAAGTGAAGTCTATATCACAAAATAAAATTACCACATAGCCGTGAGGTGGAAAAAAGGGCGCGGCAATGCCCTGTCTAGAACAATCCATATTCTATTAGGGAATCGTTCTGAGCATCATCCTTTATCATAAATAAACAAGATAAACAAGTATAAACAGGTAAATAAATGTAGATCTGATAAAATCAATAAACAACTAATGGAAGGAGGGGCAAAAACACAAAAAGTGTGGGTGAAATCAAAGGCTGCTTTGAATTGTCGAGAAAGAATTAATAAATACAAAAACACAAAGATAAAACAGTGACGCTGGTATGACGTGCCACAGACAGTAACAGGTCTACTATGACAACAAACAAAGATGAAACTAAACATGAATACAATAAATAAGAAATTTCAACAACAAAACAACCATAGACAACTAAACAACCCCCCCCCCCCCCAAAGCCAAGTATCTCTGCAAAACTGATAAAAAAAATAAAAATTTAATTTTAAAAATCCATATCTTTCAGGGTGGACTGAAAATGACAAGACAAGAAGTGCATCGTGTCTCAGATTAAGACAGAAAGAGTGAGAACCTAGTGTGCTATGAGTAAGACAAAAAATTAAAATGAAGAAAACAAAGAATAAACACAAAAATGAAAGCACAATAAAAAAAAACAAAAAAAACACCCTTAAAACCTTAATATCACTGGGATTACTCACTTTGTCTGACAAAGAAAAATAACTACCCCAGATCTTGGACATAACTCGACAAATAACCCATATAATAATAATAATAATAATAATAATAATAATAATAATAATAATAATAATAATAATAATAGAAAACAAGGGGAAGGTGAAAAAAAAGAAGAAAGTTGTAAAAAAAAATAAATCAATGTAAGCAATAAATGTGTCGCAGAAAGGGCAGAACTTTTCTCCACCGTCTAGTTTAGTTTAGTTGTATCTTTCATTCTTATTTGCCTATTTTGTCCTAATGAAAATGTTTAAAAAGTGACCATGGTATTTTTTAAACCTGATTCAACTTAACTCAGGGCCAGCTTTGAGCACACAAATTTAAATATTTACCCCCCCCCCCCCCCCCCCCTCACCCCAACAACAAAAAACGCACTAACACAGAAAAGATCCTACAGAGAGATTGTCTAATACAGTCAAAAGGAGACAATGTTATCCGACCTGAATTAAAAGAGAAAGAGGAAAATGATGTGTTCCTACGATCAAAAATAAAAAACCTATTAGTATTATAAAGCTATCAATGAACACACACACACACACACACACACAAAAGCTTTGTTTTCACTTTTGATTTTGTTTTTGTGTGTGTGTGTGTGTGTGTGTGTGTATGGGGTTGTTTTGTTTAGTTTTATACAATTGTAAACACTGCACCCTTGTCAAAGAGTAGACGGAGAGCGGGTGCAATGGATGCTTTGGGAACTACACTGCCACAGAATGGACAGGCATCCATAACAGTTTCAAACACAAGCTGGATGTAATCATAGAGAGATGAAACCACACAGTTAATTTTCAGCCTCAAATCAATTTGCATTTCATAACAAACATTGACCAGCAAGGCATGTTTTAGTTTCAGATGACGTCACGAGTGAATGTGAGTTAGCAGGGTTTCCGTGTCAAAGGTTCACACACGGGTGCCACAAGAAAAATAATCAATTATATGAATCTATTCTTGAACACTTCGATTCAACGTACACGACAGACCAAATGGCTGAATCAGTCAATGAGATGTTCAAACTACGCTATTTCAAGACTCTGTACACCTCTTGTTTTAGGTAGTTTGGATATGTGTTGATCGACAACAACTTGGGACTGACCACAATTAAGATTATAAAACACAACTTAGCAGAGTTACTTCATTTATTAAAAAAAAAATTGATGAAAGAAATCCAATGATAGTCAGCCAAGGGATATGAGAAAAAAAGAAGCTGCTATCAAAGTTCTTGAATCTGGGATTCCGACATAAGACTCGGAAAAGGTAGTGGCACCCTTGTGTCCAAACCAGAGACACGGTGAAATGACGACAGGTGTGACTAGTGTCAAAAATGCGTCATCCTCCTTTCAGTCATTATTTATGTTATCTGCATCATAGCCATGCGGAAGGGGTGTGAATGCAATGTTGTTGACGGCACCGGCAGTGATGGGATTATGTTTTTCATATGTCGGCCTCATGCTAAAGGGATGTTTTCTTTTATTCGTCAGGCTTTGGGGAACTACAATGCTACACCAAAGATGCTATGGACATGTACACAATTCTCCCAGACCTCGTTTCTTCTTAGCAACAGCGGCAAATCGAATAACATAATATATAATAGCCAAAACCTATACCTATATTTCTTCACGATAAGATGAAAATATATAATATAAGCAAGAGGGATAAAGGCAAAAATTGGATTATAATTCAGAAAGGTTCCAAGAATTTTTGTTTGTTTTTGTTTTGGTCTTATCTCCGTTATTTGGCTAAGAATTTTTAGGAAGCAAGAATAGCTGCAAGGTCATAGAAAACTGACTGATGAAGAAATTTCATCCCTCATCTTCTATCTAGGCTTTCAGTCTTATGAACTTCAGCAAGCTTGCGACACAGCTTAATAACACGAACAAGAAAAAGCCACCAATACAAAAACAAGTGCGTTTTGCTTAAATTGTTTCTTTGTCAAAGGGTAGAAAAAAAGCGTTAATTCAAATACCTCTACGCTTACTTAAACCAATTCTGCCGTCAAGAAATAAAATCACGCCTGATCCTGGGACTGAAAGATGTGAAAATTTACAAATCAAAACAGAAGGCTGTGCATTCACTGATATATCTACTGTAATACCAAAGAGAGACAAATTTAGACAAAAAAGTAGTCTAATGACAAAAATTATCGCTTTAAGATGATATTCACATATCTTTTATATATTTTATGCACTAGCGGAGTGAATATATAATAAAACAAGAGTGAACAAATAGATGTTCGCATCTCTCTTTAAGCTGGTCTACCAGGTTAATGAACGTGGACTTTTTGTCTAAACTCACTTCATTTTTAACTGAATAGTGGCCACTCCATTATATTTAAGATCAAGAAGAAAGTCAAAATATTCATTGCCTTCATTTTATATATGTGAAAATTTCCCAAAATGTTAATAAACAGGGGAATTAATCACGTTACATTCAACTGAGAACACCAACGGATACTAATGCCTTTAAAAAAAAAAAAAACTGAGTCTGGAAGAAAATTCAGTGTAATGGAGATGTCCAACGCATCTCTGCAAGTGCGGTAAGATGTGTCAGCAAATTAATGGCAACTTTGAAACAAGCTATAGACAAACTGACAAAAAATAATCTTTTAACAATTGCCGGAAAGCCATTAGTCCGGTCACCAGGACAAATTATTTCTTGATACTCCGTCTCGTTTCTGACGTTACACACATTCTTGCTTTCAATGAAGCTTTTTTGTTTTCTTCTTGTTTTGTTGTTGTACATTTAATAAAAAAGGTTTCAAGTTACCGTTGACCATTTGCTGACACAGACTACAGATCTTCTGTGCACAGGTGGACAGCAGCTGCATGCTGTTAAACAGTGATGTGGGGTCAAAGTTTACAAACAATTTCCCCCGCCCAACCCGTTTGAAAAAAAAATTAATTCTAATTTTTTTTTAAATACGTGAGACATTTAATTTAGTTTCTGACATAGAAAAAAGTCGTGGCTCGTCTATTGCAAACCTATTTAGTCTCTCAGTCATGGCCACTCCACTTTCTCGTATCAATCGATCATAAGATTATAAAACTTACATAATGTAAGGGAACCATGGCACTCTGTACCAAACATGAATGTGCAAATCAGTGGGGGGAAACCCCCGCCCCCTTATTTCAAGCTATTCAACCTAAATCTAAATATGAGCTAAAAAGCAATGGAGAATGGAAGCAATGTGTACATGTATACAATAGTTTCTTCCTTAGCAGAAGCAGCACATCAGTAATTTCATCTAGTGGCAAAATACATCTGCTACACATCTGGTTTAAAGTGCAATTTACACTACGAGTTGTAAGAATTTTTTCCCTGGCACAGAAAAATACCCAGAGAAACAGAACCCCAAAATAACGTAACAGATCCATTTGACTGCAAACTAACCAAATCTCAGGGGAACGTTTCTAAAACAGCTATTTCATTCTCTTACAATAACAATTCTAAGGTCATACGTGTTCAACACTCAGTCCAACGGCTCTATTTCCTGTTTTCACATTTTAACAAATCTCATGCCTATGAATTTGACCTTTTCCAAGATGGAATTTGACCAGGTATTTGATATATATGAAAACTTGTGATAACAGTTTTCCAAACAAGTCTTCTCTTCTCTCTTCAACACATTTCATCTTCTCGTGTAGATTAAAATAAGGATGGCACCATATTTTCATCAGGTCATTGAGAATATACATCCCTTCGTAAAAAGGTGTAAAAAAATGAATCCATAATCATAAAATTGGATCATCAAGTTTCATTGTATCTTATTTATTCATTTATCTATTTGCTCATTGAGGCGCCTTGTAAAACATGAGTTGAAAGCCCACTTTGTTTACGCTTACTTATCCTAAAAAACAAAAACATTAAAAAAACACATAAAAAAAAACACATTAAAAAAAAAGGGTTTCCAGCCCGTACGAAATTTGCTGATGTGCTGACACTGCTCTCTTAGCAATGACACCATAAGCCTCATGAATGAACAGTTTCAAGGTGCAGGGAGGGAGAAGAAAGGACACACTTACCTCTTGCAGCAAGTCCTGAGCTGCTATGGCCTTCAACACGTTTTTTTTGCTGGTCTCCTGAACTTCCCACCCAGTAGAAACTCGTCCAGCATGAAATAGGCCTTCTCAAAGTTGAAGATGATGTCTAATTCACACACCTTGAAAACGGGAGAGACAGCGTTTGAACACATTGTATACATAACAGGCCATTGTAATTTTATTTTCACACGCATATGAAAAAGGACACTTCTTCTGATTTGACAGCGTATATGCAGTGTTTCAATACGGATTAAAATGTATTATACGTGTCATTTGTTTGTATGTCATTGTGTGTAGGTCAGTGTGGCCATGTACAAAATATCTGTTTAAACGTCACAACTTAGGTGCTATCTCCTTCCATATTCATTCTCTTCCTTCCGTTTAGAGAAATGCGCCAACTAATGTTTGAATTATTTGCAAAATATATATACACACGAAACAAACAAAAAAAATACCAAGGAAAACTTCAACATATTTTTCATGTCAGTATTGTTAATTTTCTTGAAGGCCCTTATAGCCAGAGCGTATCCCGATTTCTATGGTGTGAAGCACGTAATCATCTCCTAGACAGGACGCTAGTCTGTTGCAAGTTTTTACTCCCAAAGTGGTGTTGGTACTGGTACCCATTTGCGCCTGGGTCGAGTAGGAAAAATGCATGTTAAAAAGTATCTTTCCCAAAGGAACAAAACTTCAGACCTTGCATTGCTAGTTTTCAAACTGAGGACCTCATGATTCCAAGTCTGGTAACTTCATTACCAGACTACTGACTGCACTTTGACCATAAATATTTAAAGTCAATTTATAATTGAATTTATTACAACAAGTTAACAATATCTATGAAAAATATTTCTACATCCCAGTTCAGCACTCAATCTCCGTCTTCCTCCAATCTTGTCCCCAACATCACGTTAGACTCCCATTTCTTTTCTCTTCGTTCTCCCCTTTACAATTCAGTGTACCATCCAACTAAACTCCAAGCAAATTCTGACTGCCAACCAATGTGTGTGAAGTGCTTTAAATCAGATGTATTTTGAACAAATGTCAGCAAAGAAATCTCACTGAGCTAGCCCAGAGCGTTAAAGTGAAGCATCTATCAGCCAGCGGAATTGAACACACTTCTCAGGGAGTTGGGAAAGTCTTCAAAATAACCTGCTGGAAGGGAGGGTGTGGGGTGCGATGCAGAGTTGGTGACCTGAATTCACATGTCAATATATATGTACTTTAAAACCCTTCACTGCCCAGGAGACAAAACATAGCAGTGATGAGGAGAAACTGGCAGTTTACCGTCTGAAGGAATGTTATTCAAACAGTATGCAAGTGTTTTACGCCATTTTATATCCTTTAGACCAGTCAATAAAATGATTGAAAATTTCACGCCACAAGCCTGTAAATTATATGAGCACATATGGCGTATAGCAGGCACAAACTGACAGACCCGAACCTGTATATTCTACAGACACATGGCATATATGTATATAGTATACACATGGTGTATGTATATAGCATACACATGGCATATGTATATAGTATACACATGGCGTATGTATATATAGTATACACATGGCGTATGTATATATAGTATACACATGGCGTATGAATATATAGTATACACATGGCGTATGTATATATAGTATACACATGGCGTATGAATATATAGTATACACATGGCGTATGTATATATAGTATACACATGGCGTATGTATATAGTATACACATGGCGTATGTATATAGTATATTATAGTATACACATGGCATATGTATATAGTATACACATGGCATATGTATATAGTATACACATGGCATATGCATATAGTATACACATGGCGTATGTATTTACACATGGCGTATGTATATATAGTATACACATGGCGTATGTATATATAGTATACACATTATTTATGTATATAGTATACACATGGCGTATGTATATAGTATATACACATGGCGTATGTATATATAGTATACACATGGCGTATGTATATAGTATACACATGGCATATGTATATAGTATATTATAGTATACGTATGGCATATGTATATAGTATACACATGGCATATGTATATAGTATACACATGGCATATGTATATAGTATACACATGGCATATGTATATAGTATACACATGGCATATGTATATAGTATACACATGGCATATGTATATAGTATATTATAGTATACACATGGCATATGTATATAGTATATTATAGTATACACATGGCATATGTATATAGTATACACATGGCATATGTATATAGTATACACATGGCATATGTATATAGTATACACATGGCATATGTATATAGTATACACATGGCATATGTATATAGTATACACATGGCATATGTATATAGTATATTATAGTATACACATGGCGCATGTATATAGTATACACATGGCGTTGTATATAGTATATTATAGTATACACATGGCGCATATATATAGTATACACATGGCGTATGTATATATAATATATTATAGCACCTTTATCTTTGCATAGAGTAATGGGATACTTACGCTTCCAAAGTACTTGTCCAGCAACTCAACATATCGATGAATGATCTCTAAGGTAAGAAGCTCGTTGTCGTCGTTTTCAACGGCACAACAGAAATAAAGACTAGCATATCTGGTGAGGTAAAACAGAGAAGAGATAGAGAGAGGTTAAAACTGAAGGATTATGAAAATATGCACACTGACAGTAATACTCAAGAATTGATTTGGTCAGCTATTCTGAAGAAACAGAAGGAAGAAAGTCATCAGTTTTAATAATTATTTGAATAAATAATGAATATGACAGCGCAGTATAGAAGGGAATTTTCAATGACTTCACGTAACCTACAAGAAAACTCCAGAAACAATAAAGGCTATAAATATAAATGGAAGGAAGGAGTTTAGGATTTATTATGATATGTTGAAAATAAAACTTAAAGAAAAGGCAAAAGTACGAAAGTGAGGTTTAGCAGAATGGGTTAATTGTTACCCTCCACAAGACAGTCCAATACTTATCAGTCACACACTGATCACTTTTTGCTTGTGGAACATTTCAATTAAAAAAAAAAAAATCTTTTTTCCTTAGTAGTTTTATTGATAAAAAGAAAAAGCTGTAATTGACACAGTATATATATAAAAGCTGCTATTTAAGAATAAAATAACGTTTAGGAACTATTACCTCTTATAGACAACCTTCAAATCCTTCCATTCTAAAAAGCTGCACATTTTTGGTTTTCTGGCCAACACTAGAGTGATCAGTTCCCGTGTAATCTTCTTCTTCGTTCTGTCAGGGTGTGCAGCAAACCATTTTTGGAGTCGTAGTTTGCCTTGTCGGCTAAACAAAAGCATGAATTGCATCTGTAAGAAAAGAAAGAAATACATTCCACTTACTGTCACTATTGTGAAATATATATTATTTAGAATCTAGATCTAGAGTCAATATGCCCGCTCCCAGTCACTGCTGATGTCCGACCACTTTTCAGAATTTCATATATATTCATTTTTATAACTTTTTTTCGCTCCTAAACTTTGTTTGAGTTTGTTTTCAGTCTGGGGACTCGGTAGTCCAGAGGCAAGATGTCAGCCTCTCAACCAAAAGGTAGTGGGTTCAAAAAATTTTCTACATTTTTTCGATCAAAATCTACTCAGGGTCCAGGTAGGTGGATCGACACCTAGTCACATCGGAGATGGACCATAAACAGGAGGTCCTGCGTGCATATCACAATTGTTTACAGGGCAGTCCGGGCAAAATTTAAAATCCTACCAAAAACCCAGAGATCACCTTAGTTGTGGATGTGGGTAAATTAAATCAAGTCTCCAGTCTGCTTCAATCCCTTTCCTTTGACTATGCCGGGCATAGTGTTGAGAGGCTTTGTAGTAGGCAAATGGGAAGGCACTCCTTTAAGGTGTCATGTTCCATTTGACCCAGAAGCGAATGTAACTAAAAAAAAAAGTGCTAGATGGTGTTTAATTCTGGGGTTATGCCAAGTAGAGTTAACTATGAGATGTAAAGTATTTCACTGAGTATTAATTTCCATGCCAATGCCGACAGCCGTAAATATACGGCCTGCACACTTACCAGGCCAACCGCAACACGCCCTAGATAAAGGGCCGGCGTTCTTCTTCGGTTAATGGTGCGTAGTGGCGATGTCCATTCATTCATTAATGACAAACAGTCATAAGACAAAAAATACAACATTCCTGCCTAAGCCTCAGGTTTAAAAGCCGTAACACTAGAAAACGGCTCGCTCAGCCAGTGGAATGGCTGCAGCACGTTTATAGCTCACTGACCGTGGCGCGAGGCTGCCCACGAAGTTTTATGAGTTCAAGGGGAAATGTGACTTCTGACCAGGCCATCACCAATCTATTGAATTCAGTCGCATGACGATCATCTGGTCTCACCCAAGCCAAACAAGGATAATTCCATTCTTTTCAATTTAGTAGGAGACAACAGGACAAATTACGTATTTGTGCAAACACACATTCTTATTATCATCTCAATCACACTCTCAAAAATGACCAGCTCACATTTACACCCCTCTAGCGATGGACTTGTCCTAGTAGGATCATTCCCTTTTACAATAGGGGTGACCTATAAATGAAAGCTAGCAAGTCCGGCAGTGGACAGGTAGGCACCTGTACGTGGGGGTAGATGATCCCGCCCTCCACAAGTCTCCTGCTGCCTTGCAGGCAGGTCTTGGCTGACCAAGGGCTAAGGGAGTTAACCCTGAAAGAATACAACCTGCTGCCTTGCAAGCCGGTCTTGACTGACTGAAGGCTAAGGGAGTTAACCCTGACAGAAAATAACAAGGCCTGGTAGGGGGCCTCAAGGTGACAGCCCCACCATCTACCTAGGGTACAGTGGGCCAATCCCCTGCTTATCCAAAAACAAACAGATTCAGAGAAAAAATTAATATAATATAACCGGCTTGACCTTTCGAATACGAACTTGGAAACGAATACGGACTGATTTTTGGAACATGGAATGTTACGGCAATAAATGGAAGAGTTAGAATTAGTTGAAGAAATAGAAAAATTCAAAGTAGATATTTTGGCCATTACAGAAACAAAGAAAAACAGGACAAGGAAGAAACTGTAGGACCAAATCATATTTTAATCTTCTCAGGAGTAGATGTCAAAAGAGCTAGAGCAGGAGTAGGCCTCCTAGTACATAAAAGACATGAAAAGCTACTAGAAAGTTGGAAATTTATAAACTCACGGCTATTAGAGGTAAATATTAAACCAAAAGGATGAAAAATTAAATTATTAATAGCTTATTATGGACCAAACGAAGACGCAACTAAAGAAGAAAAGATATCTTCAAAAACAATTTACAAATAGCTGCAGAGAATCTTAAACCAAAACAGGAACTAATGCTCTTAGGAGATTTAAATGCTAGAGTAGGCAACAATGTGGAAACGTCAGGAGGAGTAATAGGTAAAGAAGGAGAGACAACAACTTCTCCAAATGGAGACAGACTAATAGATTTTTGCCTAAAGAATAACAAGAAAATAGCCAACACCTTTTTTCCTCATAAAGATATCCACAAATATACAAGAGTAAATGAAGACAGGTGTGAAAAGTCAATGATAGACTACATAATAGTTAGCAGTTCCCTTTTTTACAGTACATTGGATGCAAGAGTAAACAGGAGCAAAAAATTTAGTGATCATCACTTAGTGATTGCCAAAATGAGATTACTGACTGAAGAAAACAAACAGAAAAGGAAAGAGAAGAAAGCTACTAAACTCAAAATAGAGGAACTAAATAATAAACCAGTAGTAAAACAGACCAATCTAGGATAAAAAGATTTATCAGTGAAAGACAGATGGATCTGACTGAGAGCAATAGAAGAAAAGTGGCAGATGTATAAAGAAACACTCCTGAGTTGTACTGAAGAGGTCTGTGGTAGGAAACAAATTAAAGGAGATATAGGAAAACACCAACATGGCAGAATGAGACTGTCAAGACTAAGATCAAAGAAAAGAAGGATGCCTGGAAGAAATGCTTGCAAACAAAAAGACCAGAGGATAGGATAGATTACGTGAATAAAAGAACTATCGCCAAAGAGGAAGTGAGGAAAGTAAAACAGGAACAATGGGAAGAGTTCGGACAAAGACTTCAAGAAAGCTATCAAGGAAATCAAAAGCTGTTCTGGGGGCAATGAAGAGCATGAGAAAGACCAAAGCATGCCCAATACGACAAATTAAGAATGCCAAAGGAGAAATAATGAAAGAAGACAGCCAAATCATGGAAACATGGAGAAAGCGTTTTCACCAATGAATCCCTCCAGAACGTATGAAACAAGGAGTAAAGATTAATAAGTAAGAGTAACAAGTAATCCAGAGGAGACAGCTGAAGATGTAGATATCAATGGAAGAAATCCAAACAGCTATAAGAAAAGTGAAATTAGGAAAAGCCCCAGGAGCAGATCAAGTTTATCCAGAAATGATTATAAACCAAGGGAGAGAGGCAGATAAACTACTACACATATGCCAACAAGCATGGAAGTCCAAACAGGTGCCAGACGATTGGAAAAAAGGAAACCGTAGTACCAACACATAGAAAGGATCAACTATAGAGGGATATCACTACTAAGCGTTCGAGGAAAAGTATATGCCAGGATACTGGAAATGAGACTAAGGAAAAAAGTAGAGGATCAGATTGAAGAGCATCAGAGTGGATTTAGACCAGGAAGAAAAGACCATATGTCTACAATTAGACAAATAATAGAAAAATTCCTTGAGAGAAACATAGACCTGCACCTGTTTTTTTATTGACTTAGAAAAGGCATTTGACACTTTCAGGAGGGACGAACTATGGCATTCCTTAAAAGAACACAATATAGAGCAAAATTTAATAGAAGCCATTAAAAGTTTTTACAATAAACCAACATGTGCAGTGAGAGTAGCTGGAAACTATCTGCAGAATTTGATGTAGATATTCGGAGTAAGACAGGGTTGTATCCTAAATCCTCTTTTGTTTATCACATTTATGGATCTAGTTGCAAAGGCATCCTCAAAAATGAAGAAAATGAATGTAGGTATGTGGAAGCTCAAACCACTAAATTTATGTATCAATGCTTCCATTTGCCAATGATTTAGTTCTGTTTGGAAAATCAGAAAGTGACTTCAGTCGAATATAAACATTATGAACAATGAACTAAATAAAAGAGGAATGAGAGTAAATGCAAAGAAAACCAAAACAATGTTAGTAACTAGGGAAGCTAAAACACAAAATCTTAAATTGGACAAGGAGAATTTAGAAAGTTCAAAGCTACAATTACCTAGGAGGAATGATTAACTCTGAGGAAAAACTAAGCGAAGAAATCAGCCAAAGAATCAAAAAAGCAGAAGTGCAAATATAATCATCTAGGAAAGGTATTTGAGGGTAAGCAAGAATTGTCAACAAAAACCAAAATGGCAGTATACAATACAGTTTATTGTCCTACTCTCCTCTATGGCAGCGAAACCTGGACCTTAGACAGTAGAGAATATAGTAGAGTACAGGCAGCTGAAATGAAATATCTAAGAAGAGTAGTAGGGAATATTAAAAGTGACAAAATCAGAAACACAACAATCAGAGATCAAACCAAAGCAGATGGCATAAAAATAAGATAGAAACAAATCAATTGAGATGGTTTGGGCATGTAAACAGGATGAACGAGAATAGAAGAGCAAATCAGTATACAGTGCTATAGCCCAAGGTAAACGACCAAAAGGCAAACCTCGGAGAAAATGGGAAGATGATATAATAAAAGAGGCATTGAAGCATAGAAATGTAACTGTCTTGGAATGAAACAGAAAATGCCAGGACAGGGTATCCTGGAGAAAGATCATCTCGGGCATTTGAACCCATACACCAAAAGGTAGAATGGGAACTGATAAAGAAAGAAGGGTAAGGGATGATTGATAGATGGTTTTATAAAACACGTATGTTTAGCCCTAGTAACAAAACTTGCTATGCGCTTTCCCGGCGACTTACGCTTGCCTCAGGTGAGGGGGTTGGGGCAAGGGTCGTTCAGGGGGAGCATATGTGTCAGGTTAAGGGAACAGGGTAAGGGATGGTTGATAGACTTTTTATTTCGTTTACTCGCATAATTATCCCTAACAATTTTTATAATACTTGATACTTTAAATAGACTGCACACGTGATAGGGATCCATGAATATCAAAGGGAAAGAACACAAAAACTTTCCTTTATTATGGGATTTTTTTATCTTTTAACAAAATTTCAGCCATTGGTCTTCTCTTTTTTTAGTAAGTTATTACGGTATATTGTACCACAAATATATATATATAATATGCACACTTTTCCAACAAATTATTGTCATTTACACGTCATTCAATCAGTATACTGTACAGACTTATATTTATGCAAATTAGGTAACATGGGCTGGTAAAACATTAAACTTACGAAAAATGCTCATATAATATATAACAAGAGACCCGCACTTCTCAGTAACAACATGTCTCAATAGTTCAATGCTACAGTCTCAGTACAATTTACAATAAAGTCTTGGTCCGGTCCTTTGTCGTTGTCAATTTGAACTGCTCGTATTCATCAATCAGTGTTCAGTCTGATCCGTTATTGCAATAGTGTCACATGATCTCTGATTGACCCACATTGAAGGTAGCTCTCCCATCTCTTTATTTCACTTTTTTTCTTTCTTTCCCCACAAAAAACAAGCCCCAACTATTTATCCCACCCCTTCAAAATAAACCCTAAATGTCCCTTTGGCGGTACCCGACTGGAAGTCTTTCCATTCAGGCCTTCCTTCCCAGAAAATGTTGAGCATCCCGCCGAGAGATTTGTAGCGGGCAAATGGGAAATCCCGGACACAGCGCTGAACAGAGTGCTGTAACAAACCGGCATTTACCGGTCATAGCCTTACCATTACCAGGGTTTAATCTTAAAAAGACCAAATCAACACTTGTCAACAGACTTCTTTTACTTTCAACTTTCAGGTGTCTGAATTTAGGGATCATTTATTATCAGCTACTCTACCCTGGTGTTGGTCGCCACGAAAAATTCAGCCTTCCCTCTATATTGGAAATCCTTCCCTCTATATTGGAAATCCTTCCCTCTATATTGGAAATCCTTCCCACCGGGTGGAGGTGTGTCATTGTCACACTCAGTCTAGCTAGACCAAGATCTAGTAGATCTACATCACAATAACAACCATTTGTCTATCTTACGTCTCATAAGATTAAATAAGAATACGACATAATCTTCTTACCATCTTGAAAGATGTATGTGATTAATATTTAATAATAATAAACTTCCCGACTACACTAGTGTACTCCAGTTACAGCCACACTCGACACTCATTTAGCTGTGACCTAACTTTACTGTCGTTAGATATTAGATAGTCCAACACCGTATTACAAGGCCTACACGACTTCCTGTATGTGCTCTACGTCACTGGTTACTGTGTGAAATCATAGTGAAATGATAATGCCAGTGAAATGATAATGAACGAGACGTCGAAGTAGGCAACCCAAAGACCTGATAGAAATAGAATAGATGATCTATGTATTCCATGCTGTATTCATAAAAATGAATAAAACTGCAGTAGGTCGATAACATTACTAATATATTTTATAGAAGAGGAATATAAAATAGTAATGAAAGGCCTAAAGAAATAATACGGGATAGAAAAGAATTTTTTTAGGTGCCCCACCCTTCGTCAGTAACAAAGCAAGTCTTTCTTTGTAGTCGACGAAGGGTAAGCCACCCGAAAATTACTCTGTTTTGTCCTGGTTTATTTTCATTAGAAGGCATTTCATTACTGTTTTATATTCCTCCTCACTATGTTAATCATAACGTCTTTGGAAAAGTAGAGGGGAGAGGAAAATGGGAAAAATGACTACTGCTTCATGCTCAAAGGCCATATCGTTTCAGGCAAATAAGTTGTGCAGGTTATTTGAAGTTTTACTCTTGGTATCCAGGAAAAGGTCATGTCCACAAAGGCCTTCTGGTGTCGTTGAGTTTCAATCAAGCAATCGTTACTAAAGAAAGTTGTAAAAAAAAACACAACTGCAACTTCAAATCTGTTATAGCCCACAGAATCGGAGTTTATCCCAGTTTCTATATCATAATACACTCAACCTCCATACAGTACCTCCTCTATATACCGACTTCTCGCTTATCGCCAGCTTTTTCACTTTCAGACAATGCTGCAAATCCTGCCTTACTCTCGCTATGCAATTGGACTCAGTCATAACCATGCTTACGCTTGCTGCGCAAACTTCTCATTTATAGTAGCTATAGTTATAGTTATAGCCATGATGACGCGATCTGGGCCTATGCTGATGCCACTCTTCATTTGGCTGACCTAGGCCTAAGCAGTGAACAAACATCCAAATCTTCAGTACTCTCCTCATTCTCCATCATAAAGAGGAAGCCCTTGTGTCAATAGTGTCAGTGTCACTAGTGTCAGTGTCATTTCTGTAAGTGTAAGATTTCTAAGGCATATATAGGGAGTCATACATGTGTGTGTGTGTGTGTGTGTGTGTGTGTATGTGTGATATGTGGTTGTGTGTTTGATGAAGTCAAACTAGATTACTTCTCTACACGCTTGCACCACTTCATGGAAGAGGGTGGTGATACACGGTGGCGGTACAACGGGTAGTCTATTAAGGAACGTCAATTCCAAATCATTGGCGGATGGCCGTATAGAAGGGCATCGGTATTTCATTTTGTTGTATAGTGTCAGATCCGTACAAAAGTGAACAGATGGCAATAAACGAGAATGGCGGTGTAACGATGTTTGAGTGTGCATGACATGTAACAGTAACGTAGCAATAACATAGATCTAGTTCAGTTTCCGCTTCGGCCGTAGTCTTGACCGACAATCCATTTGAATCGTGCATAGAGTGAAGAAATGTGGAGCGGTATCTTGTTATATTATTAATATTATTTCACAGTATATTTATAATAGTATACACAGTATTATTTATAATATTATACACAGTATTATTTATAACGGGGCTGTCGGGAAAATCCCGTTGTAGTGTAATTGTAACTGAGTCCCGCTGGAACCAAAAAATATATACAATTACATTCTGTGCAACGCTATTACGATTCTAGGGTCAACTTCGACCAAACACGCCGCAGTGTTGGCAGGTGCAAATTCCGAGACAACCCAAATCGTTCCGTTCCAGTCTCCTCACTCTGTCCACGTTAACTCCGACACAGGCTACACATGATGCGATTATTGATATCGCACACACACACATACACACACACACACACGCTCACAGTCACAGTCACAGGCAGCTGCTAGTGTGATCGAGCATCATAACAATATTCTTACCATGCCACAATCACCCGAGGGGTTCACCTTAAGCCACCTTGGTATACATAATATGGAGGCTCAGGGTTCGCAGAAGAATTTTAAAAAAGGGGGGGGGGCGGATTATGATGTTTCAAAGTATCATCTAATTCTTTTCTTACGCTTACAGGAGAAAATTAAATATATTTAAAGAACAGAAAAAAAGAGAACAATACGATTTTCTCAAATGTCGTTTTTGTTCATTATTTTTTATCTTCTTTTAAAAAAATTTCTCAACGTATCTTCATGGAATTTAGTATGAATAATGAATGATGAATGAGGGGATTAAAAAATGATTTGATGCTCTTTTCGATACTATGTATTAGTATTATAGTTTTGTGAAAAATGTTTTGTGTGTGTAATTGTAATACTCCTATGCTATTTTCAACAATTTATTAAAACAAAAATCCGATCTAACCAACCAAATTGAGATAGTGTATCCAAAAAGTTTAAAAGAAATTTATCGAAAAATGTAAAAAGAAGCCTATCGGTAATGTACTAGGTGGAATTTTTGGGTAAAATCAATCCAAGATGGCGGCCGTTTTCATGGAAACCGGAAGCGTAAAAAAAAACAACGAGATGTTTCAACTCAGCACAACATGTCCATTACACCTATACATAAGTTGAATTGATATGAACAAACGGGAAAACGTTCACTTCAGGACCCCCCCCCCCCCCCCCTATTACCTAAGCCGCAGGACCCACAACTGACCCCGAAGCTAGCTGGCTGATGTCGTAAGCGACATTGTCGCTGTTCCAAGGGCTTTCTCGGAGCTCGAACGACCCGTCCATGTGCCATTATAACGACTTAAGACGGGTGTTCCAGCAAGAGAAATAAAGATTTCATCATACAAAAAAATCTCTTGGTCCAAGGGCTATAACATAACTGTAAACTAAAGATGTCACGGTCAGGGGCATTGAAATCCCAGTCGATCAGACACGTTGATTACTGACAACTGACCGTCTTTAGGAACAGTGTCAGCTCAGATGTTCCAGAGCGTGCATAATGTGCTAGAAAATACATCTAAATGTATGTACACATGTCTGAGGGGATTCGGTAATGCACTGGCGAGGTGTCTGCCTCTCACTCACTACTCACTCCCAACCAAAAGATCGTGGGTTCACAAATAAATAATTTTCTCGTTTTTTTTCAAGTATTCCCCCCCCCTCCCATCCTCTCCCTGCTCCATGTAGGTGGATCGATACTTAGTTATACCGGAGTTGGACGATAAAAATATATTACTAATAAATAATTTTATACACGTTAAATTCCGTTTATTGATAACGATCCCTTGGCTGTTTGTACTGGGCAGTCCGGGCACAATTAAAAATCCTACCAAAACACGGAGGAGATCACCTTAGTTGTGGACACACTCATTGCATTTGAATGGCCGTTATCCTGTCTGTATTCTCATGTGACGATGGAGTTGACTTTTCCAATTAAATGTCTTAACACTCATTACATTTAAATGGCCGTTCTCCTGTCTGTATTCTCATGTGACGATGGAGTTGACTTTTCCAACTAACCGTCTTAACACTCATTACATTTGAATGGCCTTTCTCCAGTCTGTATTCTCATGTGACGATAGAGTTGGCTTTTCCAACTAAATGTCTTAACACTCATTACATTTGAATGGCCGTTCTCCTGTCTGTATTTTCATGTGATGATGGAGGACTAAATGTTTTAACACTCATTGCATTTGAATAGCCGTTCTCCTGTCTGTATTCTCATGTGACGATGGAGTTGACTTTTCCAATTAAATGTCTTAACACTCATTACATTTGAATGGCCGTTCTCCTGTCTGCATTTTCATGTGACGATGGAGTTGACTTTTCCAACTGAATGTCTTAACAGTAACACTCATTGCATTTGAATGGCCGTTCTCCTGTCTGTATTTTCATGTGACGATGGAGTTGACTTTTCCAACTAACCGTCTTAACACTCATTACATTTGAATGGCCGTTCTCCTGTCTGTATTCTCATGTGACGATGGAGTTGGCTTTTCCAACTAAATGTCTTAACACTCATTACATTTGAATGGCCTTTCTCCTGTCTGTATTTTCATGTGACGATGGAGTTGGCTTTTCCAACTAAATGTCTTAACACTCATTACATTTGAATGGCCTTTCTCCTGTCTGTATTTTCACGTGACGATGGAGTTGGCGTTTCCAACTAAATGTCTTAACACTCATTACATTTGAATGGCCTTTCTCCTGTCTGTATTTTCATGTGACGATGGAATTGACTTTTCCAATTAAATGTCTTAACACTCATTACATTTGAATGGCTGTTCTCCTGTCTGTATTTTCATGTGATGATGGAGGACTAAATGTTTTAACACTCATTGCATTTGAATGGCCTTTCTCCTGTCTGTATTTTCATGTGACTAAGGAGATGACTTCTCCAACTAAATGTCTTAACACTCATTACATTTGAATGGCCTTTCTCTTGTCTGTATTCTCATGTGACGAAGGGTGACTTCTCGGGCCCTCCAACTAACGGACTCATTACATTTGAATGTCCGTTCTCTTGTCTGTATTCTCATGTGACGAAGGTGACTTCTCCAACTAACCGTCTTAACACTCATTACATTTGCATGGCCTTTCCCTTGTGTCTTCTCATGTGAACATGGAGGCTCCAACTCCAACCAAATGTCTTACGACACTCATTACATTGTGTGTGTTCTCATGTGCCCATGAAGGCTACTGCTACTCTGACTAAGATAAAGACACACAGCGAGGGAACGGGGCATGTCGGAGGTGAAGTTAATGACATTTTAAGATAATATCATGAAAACCCCATAGGAAAAAAGACGAGACAAATGCAAAGAATAGACAGAAAAAAATCTGGCGACCGTGGGGATCGAACCCACGACCTCTGCGTCAGCACTCGTCGCCTCGCCATGAAAAGAAAGCGTGTGACCAACTGAGCTAACTACGCTTCCTGGTGGCCAGGATTTTTTCTGTCTATTCCTTGTATTTGTCTCGTCTTTGTTCCTATGGGGTTTTCAAAACTTACATATTATCTAAATGTCAATTGTCAATACCTTCACTATTCTGACTACACGCTGTACCGACCACACTCATTACGTTTGAATGGCGTCTCTCCTGTTTGTGTTCTCATGTGGCTATGAAGTGCAAAAATAGGTTAAGTAGGTCGTGCGATTGACGTCATGAAATGACAGACATTTGTGTGTAAATTACTGTGTAAAGTTTGATGAGATCCCCCCCCCCCCCCCCCACAAATACTAATACCATTTTGGACCTGGTCCCATTGATTGATGCGCAATATTGTAAGTGACGTAAGTGTAAGGTTGAGGATGTAGACACCAGGCTATAGGCTGTTGCAAGCACAAACAGATCTGTTGTATGTATAATAATAATAAATATAAACAATCTACCCATGAAAATAATAACGACAGACAGTGACAAACACCAACATGTCATTGAATGTCAGTCACAAAGATTCTTAACATTAATAAAACAGACACCTAAGAACTTTATTGATAGATAGAACCTTTTTTTATGTTAGTTTGAAGAACTTATGTCCCTTTACAAATGTGCCAGATTTGGATTGAATTAATCGTCTTTGTTAAAGGGATTTAAGACACTCAAACAACGAGACAAGGCAGAATAACACAAAAAACGAAATCATCATATAAAGTAAAACTATCTTTTTTAATATTGAGATGCCTGACAGGACAAAATGCAAGCAGCAATATAATCAATGATATTATACATATTTATGACATATTACAATTACAGTAGAAGCTTTCTAGCAAATACCATTGGTGAAAGAATAAATAACTTTTTCTATATAAACACAACCTAATTTTCATTGAGTGGTACGGCAGCCCTCACCTTTTTGTGAATGGATCATGTGATCATGAAGGCTGCCTCTGAGACTAAATGTCTTACCACACCTATTACATTTACCTTTGAATGATTTTTCTTTAGTGTGTGTGTTCTCATATCAGCATGGGAGGTGATAACACTGATTAAACCGATTAAACGTCTTACCCCATGCTAACATTTGAATGGCTTTCCTCCTGTTCTGTGTGTTCTCATGAACATTCTGACTAAACATTTTACAACATTATTACATTTGAATGGCTTTTCTCCTGTGTCTGTCCTCATGTGAGAATGGAAGTGAACATTCTGACTTGACTAAATGTCTTACCACACCCATTACATTTGAATGGTTATTCTCCCGTGTCTGTTCTAATGTGACGATAGAGAATATTACTTTGACTCAACATTTTACCACACTCATTACATTTGAATGGCTTTTCTCCTCTCTGTGTTCTCATGTGATCACCTGGATTTCACAGATGACCTCACCCTGCTCTCCCATACCCAACAGCAGATGCAGGATAAGACCTCAACATTAGCCTCCTATGCAGCTCAGAATGGTCTCAACATGCACTCAAAAGCCCAATTGCTGAAAATAAATGTAGGCAATGACGAACATGTGATCGATCCTCCCCCCCCCCCCCGAAGAGACCAACACTTTCAACTTTCACGTACCTGGGCAGGGCCATCGATCGACTAGGACAGGAGGAAGGAACAGATGCGGATGTGAAAACAAGAGCAGCCTACTTGTCACTGAAAACTATCTGGAAGTCCCGAATAACATCCACAAAACCAAAATCCGCCTTTTTAATTCTAACATCAAATCTGTCCTTGTGTATGGAGCTGAGACCTGAGGAATAACAAAGACTAAGACCACCATAGGGAAACTCCAGACATTCATGTACAGCTGCTTACAAAAGATCCTCCGATTATTCTGGCCTGCCCCTGACATCATCAGCAACACAGACCTTTGGGAAAGAAGCTCCCAACTCTCGGTTGAAGAAGACATTCAAAAAAGAAGATGGCGTTGGATAGGTCACACACTGAGAAAGCCTAAATAAAACACCACAGGGCATGCCCTGACCTGGAATCCGCAGGGGAAAAGAAAGAGAGGCAGACCACCAAACACATGGCGAAGGGACCTGGAGGCAGAAACAAAGAAGATGGGGCACGGCTGGCAAGAGCTAGAAAAGATAGCCAAGGACCATGGAAAATGGAGGGCACTTGTGGATGGATTATGCCGCAGAAGGGGCAGCAGGCCTAAGTAAGTAAGTAAGTATTCTGACTAAATGTCTTACCAATACCACACTCTATACAATTGATTGACTTTTCTCCACTGTGTGTTCTCATGTGACGATAGAGAATACTGCTTTGACTAAACATTTTACCACACTCATTACATTTGACTGGGCAGTGGACAGGTAAGCACCTGTACAGGGAGTAAATGATCCCTTCCTCCATGAGTCTCCTGCTGCCTTGTAGATGGGTCTTGGCCGACCAAAGACTAAGGGAGTTAACCGTGACAAACAACCTGCTGCCTTACAGACTAATCTTGACTGACCGATGGCTAAGGGAGTTAACCCTGATAGAAAATAACAACTTGCTGCCTGACAGGTTGCTCTTGAATGACCAAAGGCTAAGGGAGTTAACCCTTACAGAAAATAACAAGGCCTGGTAGGGGGCCTCAAGATGGTAGCCTAGGGAACAGTGGGCTAATCCTCTGCTTATCCAAAACCAAACTGATTCAGAGAAATAAATGCAATATACCTGGCTTGACCTCTCAACGACGAACATTGAAACAAACACAGACTGTGATTTTGGAACATGGAATGTTAGGGAAATAAATGGAAAAGAGTTAGAATTAGTTACAGAAATGGGAAAATTAAAGTAGACATTTTGGCTACTACAGAAACAAAGAAAAAAGGACAAGGGAATAGAAAATGCAGGACCAAATCATATTTTAATCTTTCTCAGGAGTAAATGTCAAAGGTAGAGCTAGAGCAGGAGTAGGCCTCCTAGTGCATAAAAGAAATGAAAAGCTACTAGAAAGTTGGAAATGTATAAGCCCACGGCTATTAGAGGTAAATATGAAACCAAAGGACGAGATATTAAATTATTACTAGCTTATGGACCAAACGAAGACGCAACTAAAGAAGAAAAAGATATCTTCGAAAACGATTTACAAATAGCTGCAGAGAATCTTAAACACAAACTAGAACTAATGGTTTTGGGAGATTCAAACGCTAGAGTACAGGCAGCTGAAATGAAATATCTAAGAAGAGTAGTAGGGAAAATTAAAAGAGACAAAATCAGAAACACAACAATACGAGATCAAACCAACGCAGATGGCATAAAAACTAAAATAGAAATAAATCAATTGAGATGGTTTGGGCATGTAAACAGAATGACTGAGAATAGAATAGCTAAATCAGTATACAGTGCTAAAACCCAAGGTAAAAGACCAAAGGCAGACCTTGGATAAAGTGGGAAGATATAAAAGAGGCATTGAAGCATATAAATTTAACTTTTTGAAGGAAACAAAAAATGCCAGAATAGGGCATCCTGGACAAAAGATCATCTCAGGCATCTCAACCCATACACCGAAAGGTAGAATGGGAACTGATAAACAAAGAAAGAAAGAATTACATTTGAATGGCTATTCTCCCGTGTGTGTTCTCATGTGACTCTGGAGGCTGGGACTCTGACTGAACGTTTTACCACATTTATTACATTTGAATGGCTATTCTCCCGCGTGTGTTCTCATGTGACTCTGGAGGCTGGGACTCTGACTGAACGTTTTACCACACTTATTACATTTGAATGGCTTTTCTCCGTGTGTGTCTTCATGTGCCTATGAAGGCTACCACGATTCCTAAACATTTTACCACACTCATTACATTTGAATGGCTTTTCTCCGTGTGTGTCTTCATGTGACTCTGGAGATTACTACACCGACTAAACGTCTTACCACACTCGTTACATTTGAATGGCTTTTCTCCTGTGTGCATTCTCATGTGCCCATGAAGGCTACCACTGGTCCTAAACATTTTACCACACTCATTACATTTGAATGGTTTTTCTCCAGTGTGTATCCTCATGTGACTCTGAGATTAATACCCCGACTAAACGTCTTACCACACTCGTTACATTTGAATGGCTTTTCTCCCGTGTGCGTTTTCATGTGCCTATAAAGGCTACAACTGTTCCTAAACATATTACCACACTCATTACATTTGAATGGCTTTTCTCCCGTGTGTGTGTTCTCATGTGACTCTGGAGATCAGTACTCTGACTGAACGTCTTACAACACTCACTACATTCGAATGGCCTTTCTCCTGTGTGTGTTCTCATGTGAGTGTGGAGGTTACTACTCTGACTAAATGTCTTACCACACTCGTTACATTTAAATGGTTTTTCTCCCTGTGTGTTCTCATGTGACTATGGAGGCTCCAACTCTGACTAAACGTCTTACCACACTCACTACATTTGAATGGCTTTTCTCCTGTGTGTGTTTTCATATGATAATGCAGGTTACTACTCTGATTAAATGTCTTATTACATTCGTTACATTTGTATGGCTTCTCTCCTGTGTGTTCTCTCATGTGAGAATGCAGGTGACTACTCCGTATAAACGTCTTACTACACTCTCTACATTTGTATGGCTTTTCTCCTGTGTGTGTTCTCATGTGACGATGGAGGACACTACTCTGACTGAACATTTTACCACACTCGTTACATTTAAATGTTTTTTCTCCTATAGGCATGGTCATGTGACTGTGTAGGCTATAATTCTGACTAAATGTTTTCTTACCACATCCATTACATTTGTATGGTTCTTCTCCAGTGTGTGATTTCATGTGACTAAACGTCTTACCACACCCATTACATTTGTATGGTTCTTCTCCAGTGTGTGATTTCATGTGACTAAACGTCTTACCACACCCATTACATTTGTATGGTTCTTCTCCAGTGTGTGATTTGATGTGACTAAACGTCTTACCACATCCATTACATTTCAATGGCTCTTCTCCTGTATGTGTTCTTATGTGACCTTGGACGTGATGGCTTTGATCTACTGACATGTTTAAACAATCAGTGTTTGTGAATGTCAGCTCTTTATCCGTGTCTTTATGATAGTTACTGATGGTAGCCGAACCGACGTGTTCATTACGTCTGAGAGTATGTTTTTCATCTCCACAACAATTAAAACCAACAACAGAGCTTTTCTTGAGTATAGAATCCTTGTTGATCCTCCAATGTTCTTCAGTGTGTCTTCTCTTCATATGATTTTCCAGGCAATGGTGAGAAAAGAAAACCAGCTTACACAGGGGCATGCATGAACATCTGTGGAATGAAGAGACAAAGGTGAGTTGACGTTACTGTGCTAGGTAAGAGAGGTGGCTATAATAACAAATTGATTCCATGAACTTTGTCAAAGATTACCGTTATGATATTCATGAGTGTGTGTGGGAATGCAGGAACTATTTACGAGTCAATCAAAGCTCAAACTAGGAAAGTAAAATGGGTCCACTTCTTAAAAACAAGTTAGGGAAAGGGGTGGTCAGAGGTCAAAGGCCTAGCTTTTCATACTGTTATTAGTGTCGATCATAAAGATCGGTCGATCTTTGAAAAGTCAAGTTTTACCCAGCTCTAGTTGAAAGTACAAGCATGAGAGCGTCGAATGCAATCCTATTAAGGTCAGAAGAATATGAATTGTTTTGGGGTTTGTTTGTACACAAGGTGAAAATCTGCAGTAAAGAAAGAGAAAGGCTGTCATATAGAATTACAACAGGTAAATCATCTTTACAATAAGGTTTAAATTGCATGAAAACAGTTTGCGATTCAGCCATGAACTTTACAACCAATCAAACTATGTTAGCCCTTTTAGCGACATCTCATGTCGTTTGTTACTTAAGGTGCTGTAGCCAGGAAGCTTAATCAGTCATTCAAAACGGTCACCTATGACATAAGTGGACTCAGCTTCCCCTTCAAGATATAAAAATACTACAGCATTGACTTTGATTGCACTTGGCGTAGCTTATGAGCGTTGCATTGCCACCTCGTTGTAGTTCGTTTATGTACCCATGAAGTCATTTCTTTAATTCTTTCCTTGGGTTTTCTTCCCCTTTCTTGCTCTCATTTTGTACATTTATCATTGTGTGTCAGTTTCGGGTGGAGCTTTTTTATTTTGATATATTTTAAGTCTTCATATCTGAATGGCTTATTGGCTGGGGAAAGTTATGTGAGTTATTGTACCGTACAATGCTACGTTGCCCAGCTATTTGAGTCTCTCTATGCAAGGCTGATTGCCTCTTTTACTGTCTGCTAGACCCACAATCAGTGCCAGTACTGTCAAGTTATTGTATCATTGCGGTTGTTAGGTAATGACAACATAGACATGCAAGTATTGGCTAGGCAAGTGTAAATTTAGAAAGAAGCCGTCCGAAAATCTTGAGGTAAAATGTCGCCACAGTTGTGATTATCCAAAGTCAGTTGTGAGTGACTTTTGTATACAGTTAATTCTGTTTCTTGGGAAAAATTGCAATTAACTAAGTTACGATAAACCGGAGTCGACTGTGTATTAACTATAATATGCAATATTTTGTTCTTATTTACCTCCATATCATGCTAGTTCAATAGCATGGTTCAGCTCAGCTTCCAACTTCACCTGTACATTCTTATTACATAAATTGAATTCTGTGTGTATACATTTATTTGCTTTACCCCTGACCAAGAATCATGCTGAAAATTACACAGGATTCAAGCTTCAAACTAGCCAGGCCGAGGCCAGCGTTTGGCGAGAACTTCTCGCTAGCGAGACCAAAGCGATAAGCGAGAAACTTTGTGCACCAACGTTCGAGCGAGAAATGACCCAGTTTTTCCTAGCGGGATACAGCTTGAAGCGATAAAAAATGATTGCGTGGCCATTGTGCAGGCGGAAACTAGCGTGATTCCCTCTAGCTTGAAGCTAAAAATGGCCACCGCCAGACAGTTTCTTTTGCGGGCTGCTTGATAGTTCACCTTATTTGCGATATAAATCTATTTCAAAACGTCGACGATTCGCAGTGCATCAATAAATGCGCTGAAAGAGAAATATTTGGGAGTTTCATCATCTCAGCGATGATTTAAAGGCAGACGACGACAGATTTCGATCCTATTATAGAATGTTGCTCCAGACGTTCTCTGCTATTTTAGATATTTTGAGGAGGACTTGGAAAAGCAGGAGGCAGCCTATGGACAAAAACCAATTTCACCTGAAGAGTGACTCACATTGACAATAAGGTTGGTCTTTGTAATTTTATTTTACTAGACAGAGATATTAGATAGATAGATAGATAGATAGATAGATAGATATAATCAGATAGATAGATGGAAGGATGGACGGACAGACAGACAGACAGACAGATAGATAGACAAACAGATAAACAGACAGATAGACAGATAGATAGATAGACAGATAGATGGATAGTTAGATAGACAGACAGACTGGTAGACAGATAGATAGAACGGATAGACAGACAGATAGATAGATAGACGGATAGATAGACAGATAGATAGATAGAGATACTTGAATATTGATTGAACCATTGACTTGTATACGGTGAAAATCGTGACACAAAGAAAATGTTAACAGAATTTCTTTTTAGATTAAAATGACTTTAATACATGTATGAACTTTTTAAACAAGAGTATCTTCATGAAGTAATTCAAAACCAATTTGACGGAATTTTGATTGTGTGCTTTAAATTTGGTGGTACTGGGTCTGATAAAACTCTGCATCACCAGATATAATTTGTGAAGGTGTGCTTTGACTGGGGCGGCTTGCTTGGTAGCTCACAGGGGATTGGTATTCATTGAAAGATGAACTGCCTCTGTGAGTTTGGCCCTCCACAGAATTTTTTGTATCCAAGGACAGCTGATCCAGCACAGCATCGTTCACACATTTGTTTATATTGGCCTTCACCCTCATGATGATAAGAACGTCCTTTAATTTGCGCAAATCGCAACAAATTGCAGTGGAAAACGAATCCCATTCATCCTGCATTTGTTGCTTTTCAAAGGCCCGTTTAAAATTGTCCATTTTTTCTCGTTCTATTGCGAGGAATTCCTCGTCTATCCTTTGGCGTTTGCTCCTTGATGTATTTTTTCTCGTCAACGGCACAGGATCAGCCTCTACAGGCGTTGATCTTTCCAAATTTGAGTATGATGCCCCCTCCATAACTGATTCTGGTGCGTCGTTGATTTCGTCTGAAAGGCTGCCGACGGATTGAGATGCTGTTAGTGTTTCACATTCGACGTTTCCTAGCATTGGTCGACCCAAAAACTGGTCTCGCATGAAAAGAAGTGGCTTATAGTAAGGCCAGCAAACAGCTGTTTTCCTATCTCGAAGGCTGGCTGTCCACTTCTTGTCTTGGGGAGTTTAGAACATATTTCTCTCATGCGATCCTTCAAATTTTTTTGTTTTCTTTTTTGCATTCATCGGCTGTTGAAATAATTATTATACTTGGTTTTAGAATATGAACGAGACTATGTTCGATGCAATAAAATTATATATTTTGTCATCATCAAAAAATGGCATTGAAACTTATCATACATATATGTATATTAATTTTCCCCACAGATTTCTTTCAACAGGGATGTCCTACAGATCGTTAGCATATTCATTTCGCATGGGAAGATCAACTGTGGCAAATATTATTGAAGACACTGCAACAATAATTTGGAAGAGACTCAGACCTTTGTATGTGAAAGAACCAATAAAAGATAATTGTGTTGCTGTGGCGGAAACGTTTGAACCAAGTGCAACTTTCCTAACGTAATTGGAGCCATTGACGGAAAACACATTCGGATCAAAGCTCCGCCACATTCTGGCTCAAATTTCTTCAATTATAAAAGTTTCTTCTCAATTGTTTTGCAAGGAGTTGCAGATCCGGACCTGAAGTTCTTAGCAGTTGAAGTAGGAGCTTACGGTAAGGAAAGTGATGGAGGAATATTTTCAAGATCAAAATTACAAAAGTCGTTTGATTCCAATGCTTTTGACCTTCCACACAATGTGCCACCGCTACCAGGATCTGACATCGCTCTTCCTTATTTTTCTGATGGGCGATTCAGCTTATCCTTTGAAATCGTATTTGATCACAAGGATAAATTCCATGTTGACACATGAACGACGCATTTTTAATTATCGACACTCACGAGCTCGACGTTGCATCGAATGTGCGTTTGGAGTGCTTGCATCAAAGTGGCGGGTTTTGAAAACTACAATAGAGACAAAAATAGAGACAGCAGAGATGATTGTGCTTGCATCAATTGCTCTACACAATGCAATAATCTGCCACGAAGGAAACAGAGATACGCAATATGATGATTGGGATGACACTCAGGCAAGGGTAAACAATGACGGACAAAGGAACTATCAAGGTCGCCCTGGTCAACACGCTACATGGGTCAGAGATCAGCTAGTGCAATATTTTGTTGGCCCGGGTAGAGTGAGCTGGCAGGATAGCTATGCATAAATACACGTATTTCGTGATAAAATTAAAACATGAAACGAGATGTAATATTATGCAATAAAGTGTCAATTTACATACTATTTGCTATCATATTCATGCTTTTAATTTGGTACATGCGTTTCTTCCACAGTATTACAAAATTGCACAAGGCAAGGTATATATTCTATATTCTACATCAAGTTCTACTATTAACTATTAATTCCATTATTATTGCTTCTCTCCTCCTCCTCCTTCTCCTTCGACGACTGTCGCTGCAGTTGGTGGCTGCTGCTGCTGTCGCTATCGTTGTTGCTTTCGGCGCTCCCGTTGGTGCTTCTACTAACTACACATCAAAATAAGACTATACTACAGACTTGCCAATCAATATGAAAATGAATATTTTAATACGTTGTTGTTGTTTTTTTGGGTTGAGAAAATATGGAAATATGAAAAAAAGTTTTAATACGGAAGAACAGGGAAAAGGGAAAATATTATAGATAAAATTCTAGATAACAATTATTAACAAAGATATAGATTTTTAGCCCAAATTACAAAGGCATCAGTTCAGACCGATTTTCAAAGGAAATTCAGGCTCTCCTATCTGGTTGGTAAGTCTTTAGCAGGCTATAAACATACTATTATTATTAATTGTTGTGATAATTAACTCAACAGACATTCCTGACTTCTCAGCAAGTTCTTCAAATGCATTTCTTTTTTTGTCTCTGTTCATAAAATCTTTGTCTTCCTTTTTCCACAATAATGGCATTCCCTGGACGTGGACAATGAATTCAGTCGTGTTGTCGGCGGCATCCATTGTTTATGTGCTATGCTAGCCTATGCCTAAATTTTAAACGTGTTTGATACAGGAAGTAGGCCTATTCATTGTGGTACATGTATTGAATTCCTCTACTTTCAAGCGAGAAGCGGGAAGAAACATTGGAATGAGCAGTGTCGCGTTGTTTGCCCGCAAGGCAGAAGGTTTTTTTTTTCTATTCTCAGAATATAAAATCTAGAATCTAGCACCTCTCCCACGCATCTAGAAACGATCACAGATCAGAGACACATATAGATTGGAACTAGTCTTGGTCAAGAAACATTGCCACAGAATGCAGTCAGAATCTAAGGCTAGATCTAGTTGTGATTTTTTTTCTAAAAGGGGTTATTCCCTCAGCCTTTGTTTAGCCAAGACCACTTGTTGTAAGACAGCAGGTTGTGATTGAATCAACTTTAATCTGCCCCATGATGTTAATAGCCCTCCCCTTGCATGCTCCTTGTTTAGCAAAAAAAGAAGAAAAGACGGCTTCTTTCACACTGGTCACTAGGAGATTACTACTACTACTCTAGTCTACTACTACTACTACTAGAGATGAAGACCCACTTGCAATGCAGCAGGTTGTGATTTTGATGTTAATACTACTAGCCTTTGTTTACTTGACTGAAGACGGCAGGCAACGGAGGGCTACGACCTCTAGTCTTGTAGAGATGAAAACTTGATGTGGTCAAAACACTAAAACCAAACATTCTTTCACACAGTCAGAGATTACTACAATTGACAACATTTCCACAATGCTTTGCTGTAGAGACTCTGACTGAACTTGACTAGCGACACTAAATGGATATTATCTCAACAGTGAATCTTACGCAAATAAAAAACTTTCAAGTCAATGACATGTTAGGAAGTGATGTCTAACGACCATATCAGAAACATGAAAATACCGCACATGGAGTAGAGGTAATACCATGCTATACAGTCTTGGATCAACGATTCAAATATCAAAAGCAAAATCTTTAACAAAGAAAGTATTGAAATGGTAACAAGGCAACATCTTTTTAGGACCATCAAATATTTACTACCAAATAGCTAAGCTTTAAATAACAACAAATACCTGATCTTTCACGTTGACCCATCAGTTAACAAAATGCCCACACCAATGTCCGAAACATTAAAGAGAGAGAGAGAGAGGAGGAGAGAGAGAGAGAGAGAGAGAGAGAGAGAGAGAGAGAGAGAGAGAGAGAGAGAGAGAGAGAGAGAGAGAGAGAGAGAGAGAGAGAGAGAGAGAGAGAGAATCACCTTTTACACTCATAGTTTGAGCATCATCATCTTTCCTGCACTCAGTCTGTCTTGACTGCTTCCTTTCTATGTCGTTGAATTAAAATGTCCGGGTCCTTGGCACTGGCATAGCTGTCTCCATCATACACCTATTAAGTGTCACAGAGACAAAAACAGAAGTTATCAAATTGAGTTCTTCTTCTTCTCTTTGATTTTTTGTTTTGTTTTGAAACTAAAGACCATCAAATAAAAAGTTGAATAAAAACTTATAAAACTTATAAAAGCTTTATAAATAACATTCTTCAAAGATGTGATAAAAAAATTCCCATAATGTAAACTGTCAATTGTAATGCCTAGGGTCAGAGTTGGACATTTTTTAGATAATACCACATAAAGCCATCTCTAGGTATTTTCCTTCTAGCCTTAAAATATCTAAGCTAAGAAATCAACGAATCATAAAAACTCAAATTAAAATTACATCATTTGCAGTCAAAATCGTTCAAAACGGAATTTTTAGCAATAGAAAGTTTTTCTTCTATTTCTAAAAACGTCTAAATGTGACGTAGGCATGTATGTTTTACAACTGACGAAATGTAACAATGACAATAATGACATACAATATAGCACAGTTCCTCTCTCCTTCTCCCCCCCCTCTCTCTCTCTCTCCCCACTTTGTCTCTCTCTCTCTGTTTTATCCCTTTCTCTTACCCTCTCCCTCCCTGGCTCTCTTTCTCCCTTTCTCTCCCTCTCTCCTCTCTCTCTCTCTCTCTCTCTCTCTCTCTCTCTCTCTCTCTCTCTCTCTCTCTCTCTCTCTCTCTCTCTCTTTCTCTGACTAGGCTAGGAGGCAAAGTTAAGGAAAGCAGGCTGAGATTGGTACGGACATGTAAAGAGAAGGATTATATTGGGCAGAAGATGTTGCGGGTAGACAAATTTGGCAGGAGGAAGAGGGGAAGACCAAAAAGAAGATACATGGATATAACACAAGAAGACATGAAGACTGTAGGTGCAAGAGATAGAGACGAACAGTATAGGACAAAGTGGAGAAAGGTGATCTTCTGTAGCGTCTCCTAACGGGAAAAAAGCCGAAAGAAAACAACACAAGTTATGTACTGTGATCCTACATACTATTACTAAGCTCGGTTGGTAGCACACTTTCTTTTCATGGCGAGGCGATGGGTGCCGACACAGAGAGCGTGGGTTCGATCCCAAAAGTGGCCAGGATTGTTTTCTGTCTTCAAGTTCTATTCCTTGAATTTGTCTCTGTCTTTGCTCCTATGGGGCTTTTATATTATTGAATGTCATTTCCAGTATGCACGGCCATGTCTCTTTTCAAGATAGGTGTGCCTCCTGCACCGTTAATGAGTATTTGTTTTTCTTTGTCTTAATTAGTTTCGTTGGTTCTCACAAGTCATTGCCTGTCTGAGTGTGGTTGTGGTCTTGTCAAGTCAATATTAAATTTCTCTCGTGAAACTGATTGTATGTGTATGTGTTATTCCCTTCATTTATACATTTATGTAATATTGGGAGTAAAAACCTGCGACAGACTAGCGTCCTGTCCAGAAGGTGATTATTATCACCTGCTTCGCTTCATGCTGTAGAAACCGAGATAAGCTCTGGCTATACGTAATGGCCTTGAAGGAACTTTGCTTTTTACTTTACTTATTCTTACAGGACAATCTATATAGGGAAATATTTGCATTAATTGGTTTACATGTTATGACCATTGCTGCCTTTCAAGTAGATTTTCTGAAAATGAAGGTAAACTTAATCTTGTGTTATTTAGACTACAACTAATCAGGTATGATTTTACTACCTTTTTACCCAATCCATCTAATTCTAAACACACAAAAACTTTATTTTTTACCACAATTCCCAATTTTTGAGACCGTTTTCAGAAATTGACCAGATGTTGGAAACAATAGAATTAGAATGTATGAAATGTATTTATAGCCCTCGTTATAACCTACTGATCATCCCATGTGTCCAATGTACATTTTGCTCAATACTAAGGGACGCAATCATATAAACATACAAGGGAGGCTACTGCCAACATTTACCTTATCATCAAGCTCTGGTTCCTCACATGTTGACAGATGCTGAGAGGATGCAGTTTCAACTTGAGCCAATGCACAGAAGTGTTTTGAGTTATGTTCACTGTTAGAAGCACCGTTAGGGTCACAATCTGTTTCTGTTGTAATGCAATCTTCCATCTTGCTGCAGCTTTTATCACCACAACTCACTATGTCCAAATGGCCTACTACTCTCTGTGACTGTCCCGAGACAAGCTCATCAGAATATTCTGTCTTTATATCCAAATGACCTACTTCTATCTCTGAATGTCCTGTGACAAGTTCATCAGAGTATTCTGTCTTTATATCCAAATGTCCTACTACTCTCTGGCTGTCCCGGGACAAGTTCATCAGAGTATTCTGTCTTAATATCCCAATGGCTTACTACTCTCTCTGACTGTTCTGACACAAGTTCATCAGAGTATTCTGTCTTTATATCCAAATGGCCTACTATTCTCTCTATCTGCAGAGGGACAATTTCATCAGGAGAGTATTGTGTTTTCATGTCAGTGCAATCAATTTCACCCATTCTTGTGCAGTGCATTGCATTCATGTCAACATTGGTAATCATTGTACCAGACAACACATCATAACTTTGGATTTGTTCTTGATGTACTATTTTGAAATCTTTCATTGTTGAATCATCTGAGGGCGAGTCTTCAATTAATATCTCCCTGAAGTCAGGGTAGTACTACAAAGTGGTTTAATGTCGACATAGTTTGTGTCTAAATCATCAGCATTTTCTGACACTACATAACCACGCGACTGATCCAAATCCATTTCTTCCGTTTCAGAGGGCTGAATTACTCTATGTGGTCTCTTCTTTAAACAGTATTCATTACTGTTGACTTGCTCCCTTGAGAGATTGGTTTACAATATAAGTCACAAGTACTTTTAACAGCGTTATTCTTGACACAAAATACAGGGATGGGTGAAGATTCAAATGATAATCCATTTTCTACATTGGCTCCTGCATTCACATTGCTCCTTGTAGACAGTTTAGCAGTTGTTGATAAGGACGGAAAGCTACTAAGGTCTTCCTGTTGCCATAGTTCAGCATTTGATATGAGTAACTCTGCAGTACTTGGCTTTATGTCTTTGAAAACATCGTCTCTGTGATGATCGGCAGTAGGTCTCAGAGTAGAATGTGAATTATATGTGTTTGATTCTTTGTTTACAGTCGTCATGTCTGGAAAATCTATCAAAGCAGATGATTCAGACAAAATGTTGACTGGTTTTGAAACAACATTGGAAATAGATTTTAGTGCTAGTGGTACTCCATGCTGTTCATCTGACATGTTTTCAAATTTATCCTCTCTGTCCATCCTGAAATCACAAGACAACATGCAGGTGAAACCAGTTTTCTTTTGGTTTTTTTTTCTATATTTAAATTTTTCTTAAAGCTATCTTGTAGATTACTCTATACATCCCTTGTCACTGTAATGTCACCAATAGACTGGCACTATCACCATCAGGACACCTGTTGAAAGAAATCAAAGCTTTTGTCAGATGCCAGATGAGCACCGAAGTTCATCTCTCTCCTGCCCATGAATAAAATACCAATGAATTGAAAATGCATCAATTAATTAAATAGGAAATGTCCACTTTTGCTGCTTGCCAGATTCAAGAATTGGATGTCAACAGTGTGATTTTGCAAGCAATTTATAATTATACACACAATAGAACTTTTCTTACTCTAATTGAGAAATCTCGGTGGATTGTAAAATTGTCCCGATTAGCCGGGTTAACCGATTTCAAGGGAACCTCTTAAAGGATTTTAGTCTCGTCAAAAATGTGAATGCTTTCATCTGCTGATGATTTAGCTCTATTTGGGAACTGAGAACGTGACCTTTAATATAATATCAACATGATGAATAATGAATTACATTAAAGAGGATTGAAAAGTCAATGCAAAGAAAACAAAAACGATGCTAATAACTAGGGGAGTTACAACACAAAACCTTAAACTAGGCAGAGAGAAATTAGAATGAGTTCAAAACTACAATAACCTTGTTTGAAGTAATGAAACTGAGAATGAAAACTAAGAGAAGAAATTACCCAGATAATCCAAAAGGTATTGACAATGTGTATAATCATCTAGGAATTTAGGCATTTGTAGGAACAAAATATATAATACACAAAAGAACATGAAGACAGTAACCAAGAATTTTTTTATTTATTTTGCTGAGCTGTCCAGTCTTCTATTTTTGTGTTTTCTGTGGTTGTGTGTCATATATGTCTCCAGTTTTTAAATATTGCCAGCACCAGGCACTAGTGTCAACAGTGCCACACCCTCTTTTTTACTTGTAAGTGTAAGTGTGCTCTCTCCTGAAGAACCTCATACACTTTGTTGACACTGTCAGAGTCATTGAGCTCTTCAACACCTCAATATCAAATTTTGCTCCACCATGGACCATCACTATTTGCAACTCTAGCCTCGTCAGAATCAGATTCATGACGGTGCATAATCTGTTCATCATCAAAATCTACAATTTCAAGTCGCCGGTGTTGGAAAAATAGGTCATATCTGGGTGAAATCGTCAAATGTTGAACGGAAAAATTCCTGCCGTAGTAATAAGAGTCTATTACAACGTAAAGGAAACTAGTCTATATTTTAATAACAATTTACATTGTTCTATTTTATATTAATATTCTGCCTCTTTAGAGGAACAGGTCAAGTTTCGACTACAGTCGAAGTCGGCACTACAATGTTGAATGTCAACCAGAAGTTCTGACTATAGACATAGTATGACAGTCGAACACAGCAACATTAGGGTTAAGGAGTTCTCAGATTTGACCCTTGTTGTGCCTTGTGGTCTGCTCCATTGTAGATCTAGATCTAGGTTTACCGGGGAAAAAAAATGAATTAATATATATTACGATCAATTACCCTGAACCCCTCCCTCCCCCTCTTACTGGACTGATGTTGTTATAGTATTATAGTAATAATAAATAGATAGCAGTGTTGATGTTACTACACAACTCTAGATATATCTAGCTCTATCTAGATCTTCTAGATCTAGATCTATCTACTAATCTAGATCAAATCTACGGCCAGCGCTATTTGCAAATATGACGGATAGACATTGCCACTATCTGTCATTAATTTTAATGGTGAAATAAGATCGTCCCTCATTCGGTTCGCCATTAGTGATGTTTGGACTTTGCCACTATCCATCATTAATGATGGACCTGAGCATAATCTCAGTTAAATTAGGAATATAATTTAAACATGATCTAGATTCTACATGTACGGTAGATAGATCTAAAGATCTAATGATGATTCTATTTTATTACTATTTATATGACATTTTCCTTATTTCCCCTGTATGTGACAAATTACAGCTGAATATGATGGATCAGAACAATTCACCATTAGATCTAGATGTGACTTGCGTGAATTGATTCTACATTCTAACCTCTTTCTCTCTCTCTCTCTGTCTCTCTCGTAAGTTTATCTCTCTCCTATTTTTCTTGACAATACATCCGATACTGATGACGAATAAGCTTTTTTCTCTCAGAGATCCATTATTATTGTGAATAGTCACTTCGTAAATCTACTGTACGTTTTAGTGTTGTTATCTTACCTTCACACAGGACAAAAAGATGAGAATGATCAATGATATAAGGCCGGTTTCACAAAACGATCCATCCCCATTTCCCTCTTTTGTCAAAATGTACATGTTATATTTCTTACAAGTCCAATGCCATTGACGTAATATTACGCGAACTGCACACGTCCGTCGACCAAGGTTTCCCTGGCGTTTATTTAGTGACGTAACGCTTGGGCATCTGGTTTGGAGAGTTCCTGACTTTTCCCTAGTTCTCAATAAGATGTGAAGTTTGTGTTTGTGTTTTCCGACACCTCGGGCGTGGAGTCCACGGTGGTGCCTTACCGTTGATCAGATGACTCGCGCGTTCCGGATCGTGTGGAAGGATGAAAACCGATGATTTTTTGTCCCGTTTTTTGTAAAATTCTGTGATTGTACGCCTTTATACTATCCTTATTACGTGTTACGGGTTTATCGTGTGTGCCATTCTGCTGAAACCGGCACGGTAAACTTTCGACTTATACAACGAGTGAGGATGCGATACAATGATGTCAAAGTTAGTTAGCTAACCGTACCAGTTTAGTTTAGTTAGGGTTGTTAGGCTACATTTCTCTGAATATTTCGAAGCTTCCTGTGTATATCTAGATCTCTAAGTGTATAATTATCATAATGTTATATAAAACGTGTTTTCGAAGTAATGGAGATAGATCTAGATCTAGATATAGGCTATATAATATGAAATTTGAAATCAATGTAACCGTACGAAATGTAAAAAGGTTTTCACCAACAGTCAGTTAGATATAGATGATCTAGACTTGCTAGAGACTACAGACACCCAGTACACACAAGATTATGAAAGAATGTAATCAGAATCTAGACCCATGCCCAATGTCTCTAGTTCAGACCTTGTTGTTGATGTTGTCCCTGTATTCAAGCGTAATCTGCATCAATGAATTTGAATGAAACGCTGAAACATAATATAACAGCTGAGCGTCCATAGTAAGGTTGCTTAGGGTCACAGTCATAGGTCATTTCCGGCGAAAGGCCGGTGTTTACGTTCACAAATTAAAAAAAGATCATGAGATATTACCACACGCTTTCACTTTGATATATTTACATGTATTATGTTAGATCTACTACTAGTATATTGCAAGATAGGCGGGAATGGAAAAGAGAAACCAATCGTTAGTATTGTTTACAGGGCACATCACCCAACCACTTAGCAAAACAAAAGCAAATGCAGAGGTATGCGAGAAATCAAACGAAAACACAAGAACAGTAAAATTACGATGTGGGCTACATGTAGGTGAAGATTTCAATCTGGGTTGTATGCATATCAATGTGAAAATGGTACATTATTACACACTATAAAATCAATAGGGTTAACCAATACAAACACTCCAATAGGGCCCAGGGCGTGTTCTGCTTGGTTTTTTTTTGGTGCCAGGAACCACCTGTAAAATATTGCAACACACTAAGAAGGTACTACTATGATTTCTTTGCAATATACACCATCGCATCGACTTGCTTTACCTAACACACACACACACACACACTCACACTAGTTTCACACTACACTTCTCTGCAGGGCCTTTCATGCTGGTGACACCACAGGGAGCCTGTAGTCGTTTCTCCTACCTCCCACTTTCTCTTGTGGTGCCCTCTCGAAATGGGAACCAAGAAAGCTTAGTTAGCTGTACAAAAATATTCCCTGGAATAAGGTTAAAGGTCTTGGTATTTCTTCTTTGCGTGAACAAAAATAATAATTTTGGAGCCAGGCACCAAGCTAGTTCCATCCTCAAACTGGCAGTGGCATGGCGCGTGTGTGGCCGCTGACTGACGAATTCTATTTCTATCGAGATCCTCGCCTTCTAGACTTAGCCAAAGACCAGCTCTACGTGCTGTGATGCTGATACACACTAATGTGTGTTGTACGCTAGCTCTCTCTGTCTCTCTTTCTGTCTCTGTCTCTCTTTCTGTCTCTGTCTCTCTTTCTCTCTCTGTGTCTCTGCCCCCTCTCTCTCTGTCTCTCTGTCTCTGTCTCTGTCTCTCTCTTTGCCTCTCTTTCTCCATCTCTCTCTGTCTCTGTCTCTGTCTCTGTTTCTCTCTCTCTCTCTCTCTCTCTCTCTCTCTCTCTCTCTCTCTCTCTCTCTCTCTCTCTCTCTCTCTCTCTCTCTCTCTCTCTCTCTCTTTCTCAAAAAGCGTTATATGTACTTTCACAATTTCTTATAAGACTCACAATAGTATAGCATATGAACACAATTTATTTTATAAAAAAAAAAAAAATTAAACAGCAAAAATAAATGTTCTAACTACCAGGAAGCCAACTGATCAAGATCTTGAGGCCTTTTTCCTACATAGACAGACTAGTGACTAGCCATGAGGCGAGAAGTATTATGTCGTGATGTAGAAGGCTGGCCGTATAGATTCTTGACTTGCAGTGCCTTTTGTCCCCAATACCCACGCTAACCCATCATGCATTTCATGCATCCTCGCCTTTTTTTACAGTAAGGGGAGTTGATCTTTCATACGACAATTTTACTCCGGAGTTATTTTGGCGTGGGAGTGATTTTCTCGTATTACACCGGTGCTTCATTCATCATTCTTCATTCATCTATTATAGGCTATCGATCGCTGCAGGGACAGAACTGAGTACTGTGTGAGTGTGTAACTGTCATTAGTGTCACACTCTATTCTGTAAGTAAATCTAGATCTGGTGTTGGCCAGGAGATATGAAAAGCTAAGATTGATTTTTTATTAAGATTTCAGATCTATCTAGATCTAGATTTAGATCACTTTTACTCTTTCTCTTACTTTGCTCGCACTTTTTCTTGGACATCAGAAATCTAGATCTAGACTAGATTCTAGATCTATAAATTAAAAGATCTAGACTAGGTATAGATCTCGATCTAGAATGAAATAACACCAATTCGACCACCTAAGACATTTGACCTAGATCTGTTGTGTAAATTTTGTTTACATGATCTTCCAATCATTAGGCTATTTTTAATTTAATCTACTGCTAGGACATTCAAATATGACCTCTGAACTCTGTGCTGTAACTTGAAGCTAAATTTAGATCTAGATCTAACCCAATAAAAAGACATATTTTTTGTATATTTATAAGTCATATGATTAACGCCAATTCGACCAGCCTAACATCAATTCAACAACATCATAACAGGAACTGGACCACTTGGTCTCAAGCTCCATCAAAACACACAAACATTTATAAAATGTAAATGACCATCAGCACGGCAAAGCTTCATATATTTTAATGATGGAACTGGAATGTGGCGCTACTGACACATCTTTTCTCCTTCTTGGGAATGTTATACATTGTATGGCATCCAACCAAGATCGCTCTTGATAGAATGGGTGTGTGAGTTCCATCATCCGGGTTGATGGTGGTCGACTTAAGCTGTGTTGATATCCCAGGCTGCTCAATGTATTGTATGCTAACCATTCATCGTTCAGTATAGTAACTGATCTAGCTTGACACTCACGTTGCATGATTGGGATGAGGGGTTTCTCTGACTGACTTTCTTCGGTACTCAGAAGTATCTGCAGCCGTTCCCTTATTTGGGCCCAAACGCCGATGGCCCATCGATGAGCCTTCCTGTGATTTATTTTATTTTCCGAGGGTACATCATCATCAACGTCACTTAGCGATGATCTCCTGCCAGCTGCCTGCTACGGTTGTATTTACTGCACCCAGCAAATCTCGCCTCATCATTATGTGTCGGCTCTGTTTCAGTGCCAATCAAATTCTCACAGGTTGCAAGGATGCTGGAACAAACTTTTCGGCACAAGTTGAACCAGTCCACGGAGGTACTTACGTCTTCCAGTGCAAACAGCCACTTTTGTGCGCTCATATCAAGGATAGTAGAAAATTGAGCTCCAGGATGCATTTGAGGCAGTCATGATTGAACGCCATTGCCCTTGTTCACATATGTATAATGGAAAAAATGATTCACTTGTCACAGTGATCTTGTCTCTGGCATTTTTTTCAGACATCTCAACACAGCTCTAAATTCATCTCCAACTTTATTCCTCTTCAGAGTCTGTTTTATTGCAATTCCACATTTGTGGCAAGGATCAACTGTGTCAGGATCTTGCAATAAACCATGATGAATCAGGAAACTGGCTGTGCTGCAGCTTTTTCTATCGGGATAATACTAGTGAACATTCTCTGAGATGCATCTTGCTTGCTTGTTTCAAAGTTGGAGGAAGTCTCGGTTGTGACATTGCTGTGAAGCCTTATTCTCACCACTTAATTGGACCTATCATAGCCACGCTTACCCCGCCAAGCTATTGTCAGGTTGGACGTGATCTGGGCTTAGGCCTCAATGCTACCCTTTATTCGGCTGACCTAGGCCTAAACTAAACAGTAGATGTCAAACGTTGTTTCCAAACCATCAGTACTGTCATTCTCAAAAAGGAGGAAGCCTTACATGCCACTAGTGTCAATGTCATTTCTGTAAGTGTAAGAGTACAAAGGCACACATAGCAGTGATGCTTGTGTGTGTGACTCCGTGATCTGTGACCAAGCCAAAGTAGATTCTAGGAGGTGGTGATACAGGTGGTGGTATAACAAATTGTATTTTACAATAGGTACTAAGTCATAAGTGCCTTTAATGCCAAATCATTGGCAGATGGCAGATAGCAGTATGACGATTTTTTTCATTTTGTTTGTAGTAAATTGTAGTGTCATACTCATATTAGTACCAAGGTGCAAAAAATGGCGGTATAACGGGGGCATTATAACAAGGTTTGAGTGTAAAATAAATTGTTTGCAAACTCACACTGATGAAGTCAAATGCTTTGAATTTGAAGCTGGCAAGGGGCAAAGTGAAATTCTTTTCTTTTATTTAAAGGATGTATTTTCAATTCATTGTTATTTTCTTCATGAGGAGAGAGATGAAAGTTGAGAGTAATGAGAGTAAGCATTCAGAGAGAGCGAATGACAGAATTGTCAATTTAATTCATAAAGTATATATTATATTGTATATATTTTGTATTTAATTAGTGTGCAAGAATAAGCATTTGGGCTCTTCATAACATTGCTGCTCATCCAGCATCTGAAAAGCTTCTTTTCTCTTTCAACAGGTGCCCTGATGTGATAGTCCCAGTCTCCTGGTGACATTGCAGCAACTAGGGATGTGTAGAGTAATTATCTTAAAGGCAGATTCGAAAAGATGCAATGTTAAAAAAAAGAAAAAGATTTAAACCTGCTTCACCTGCTTGATTTGTGATTTCAGGACTAACAGAGAGGAATGTAATATTGAAAAACATGTCAGATGAACAGCATGGAGTACCACCCAAATTTGTTTCACAGTTATTTCAAACAACAATATAATGACTGACACAAGTATTGCAGAGTTACCCAACGCTGAATTATGGCAACAGGAGGATCTTAGAAATTGTCCGTCCTTATCAACTGCTAAGCCGTCTTCAAGGAGCAATGTTAACGTAGGAGTCGATGTAGAAAATGTGTTATCATTTGAATCTTCACCCATTCCTGTATTTTGTGTCGAGAATAGAGCTATGAAAACTACTCAAGGAAAGCAAGTCAGCAGCAATGAAAACCGTTTAAAGAAAAAGCCAGATACAGGAATTCAGCCCTCTGAAACTGAAGAAATGGATTTGGATCTGTCACTTGCTGATAATGTAGTGTCAGAAAATATTGATGAGTTTGACACAAACTCTGTTGACATTAAACCACTTTGTAGTAATACTCTGTCTTCGGGGGAATGATAAATGAAGACTCTCCCTTGGATTATTCAACAATGAAATGTTTCAAAATAGTGCATCAGGAACAAATCCAAAGCCTTGATATGTCGTCTGGTACAATGGTTGCCAATGTTGACATGAGTGCAACACACTGCAAAAAAACAAATGAAATCGGTTGCACTGATATAAAGACAATATATTCTAATAAAGTTGTTTATGGACAATCAGAGAGAGTAGTAGGTCATTTGGATATAAAGACAGAATACTCCGATGAATGTGTCCCGGACAGTCAGAGAGGGTAGTACGCCATTTGGATATAAAGACAGAATACTCTGATGAACTTGTCTCGGGACAGTCAGAGAGAGTAGTAGGCCATTTGGATATAAAGACAGAATACTCTGATGAACTTGTTTCGGGACAGTCAGAGAGAGTAGTAGGCCATTTGGATGCAGGGAGTGATGGGAAAAAAACTGCTACAAGATGGAAGATTCCATTTCAACAGATTGTGAACTTGATAGTGATGTTAACATTGAACAACACACAAATTCCAGCAGTGCATTGTTTCAAGTGAAACTGCATTCTCACACAGTCTGTCAACATGTGAGGAACCAGAGCTTGATGATGAGGTAAAGCGTTAGCAGTAGCCTACCTTGTATGTTTAATATGATTGCATCCTTTATTATAATAAATTCACCGTGAGACCTCTCAATTCTCAAATTGGGAAATCTTTGATTGTAAAATTGTCCCGATTATCGGATTTTCCGGTTTCCCAGGGACCTAGGGATTTTTGTTTTCCCTCGATAGTTTGAGGTACCTAAGCCC
>JAXRKP010000021.1:743445-783445 GCA_037039925.1 Doris montereyensis
TGAAATCTGCCGAATGTATTTTTTGAAGTTTCTGTAATATCCAAGGTAGGTTAGGATTCTTTGGTGTCGACTTTGATGGTCGGTCTGAATCCATAATGTTATTACGTGTAGTTTCATGTTTAGAATCTCCCATTTTGATTCAATAGGTTTGTTTACGTGGAATATTTTGATAGATATATCTCTTTCATTTTTGTTTTTTTGTTTGTATCCAATTTGCTTTCCTGTTTTTTTAGATTTGACATCTTTCGCTTATATATTGTGATTAACTTTGATGTCGGAATGAGAGCAGGTAAGAAAGAAAAAACCCAAAGAAAGGAACAAAGAAATGATTTCCTCTCTCCCAAAAAAGGAACTGCAAGGAAGTGCCAACGCAATCACAGGGATGTAAATCTTTCAGATTTTCCTCTGATTTTAGATTATTTGAGTTTTTCTAGTTTTAACATATATTTTCTCTTAAGTTTCCTTTTATCCCCTTTTACTAAATACTTCTTTCTATATTCGCTGTTATGAATAGGTGAGATGGTTTAGCACAACACGATAAAATTCCCGACTCCAAGCCAATCGCCGATTTTTTTACACTAATCATCAGCGGAAGCACGCTGCTTTATTTTAACTTTCACTTTGACTTTCATGCTGAACTACAAATTCCACACTGATCCGTGAGGCCTGCTATTCACACGAGAAGAATTCAGAGTTATAAAAATCGGAACGTTCTTTACTTCCTTCAGATTTTTCAGATTTTTTAGTCTGAAATCTACTAACGCATTTGTTGTGAAATAGCCTTTCGCGCAAAGGATTTTGGTATAGATTTAGACGATGTTGAGATGCATGCACTGACTTATCTCGAATGTGACCTACGGTCGACGATTTTTCATTCTTTCATTCCAGGAAAATGGAAGTCAAGTCATTTTAACTTTCCTATTGCGATTTATGTTATAATCATATTAATCCTATTTGTGGGTTATTGTGATTTAATAGTCTAATCTAGATCTAGATCTAGACAAGATTAAGATCGATCTGCTTGAGTGAAGTGACCTAGATTCTTTATCTGGTAAGATGTAGATTTTTATTATTCTGACGGCTTGACAGCCCTAGATCTCAGCCGTAGCTTTCCCAAGGCCATAGCTTGGGTTAGTATATCAATATCAGCGTATAAATAGATCTAGCTTGTTAACAGATTAAAATAATTCTTGCTCGGCGTTCCAGAGAATTTGAGAACTAGATCAAGATTCTAGTCGGATAGAGAGATCTTGAAAATAGCGCACACGTTGATCTAGATTCTTCTAGTCTATAGCTATATTCTAGACAGACAGGCTATGTTATGATAGATAGGGATTCAATTTAGTAAGATCTAGATAGAATATGTCTAGATCTAAGTCTAATTGTTATATAGAGGCCTAGAAACTACGAGACTAGATTTAGATTACTAGGTCTAGAATTTGTCGCATCTATTTTCTTCAATAACTTTAGTAGAGCTAGAGAGATTTCTAGATCTACTTGGTAGCCTAGTTAATTAGTTAATAGAATCAGAATTGATTTAGAATTTTGCTATAACTGTTATAATAACAAGCAAAGTAGTCCTTGTAACAAGCAACTCTTCAAAACAACTAACTCTAGATCTAGGTTAAAGGTAAGCTAGCTCCAGAATGTAGATCTAGACAATTTAGCAAATTGGAGATGACATGTCAAAAGTTTAGGTTTAATGATCGGGATTCACCTGTAGATGTTATTGATCTATATCTAAGTTCTATGTTTATGAACAAATTCTGGCTGTCAACTTAAGATTGTAATGATGTAAGTGTGAGATTGAATACGGTGCAGGAGGTGTTCAGTGTCTGAAAGTTTCACATTTCAGAGACTAAGATTTTTTTCATTTGCCATTACAACCCTGCCATCAAAGCTGTACTATTTTTATATTTTGTTGAAGGAAGCCGACTCCAATAATGACATGGATGACCGTTTTGAATGAATGGTTTAGCTTCCTGGCTACAGCACCTTAAGTATCAAACGACATGCTATGTCGCTAAAAGGATTAACACATAATTCATGCTTGTACTTTCAACTTGTCTTTATCTTTTCAATCCACAGATGTTCAAGAATGTCCCCTCTGTAAGCTGGTTTTCTCTTCTCACCAGTACCTGGAAAGTCATATGAAGAGAAGGCACACAGAAAAACATTGGAGGATCAACAAGGATTCTATACTCAAGAAAAGCTCAGCTGTTTGTTTTGATTCGTGTGGAGACGAAAACCGTACACTCAGATGTAATGAATGCGTCAGTTCGGCTAAGCTCAATAACCATCGTAAAAAACGGACATGGAGCAGCCATTCGCATATAATAAATCCAAGTCTAACGATTGCTGTAACGTATTGCTAGATCAATACAGTTGTCTCCTCCAAAGCCAAATGAGAACGCACACAGGAGAAGAACCATTCAAATGTAATGAGTGTGGTAAGATGATTGGTCAGAATGATATTACTGATGATAGCCTCCATAGTCACATCAAAGCACATACTGGAGAAAAGCTATTGAACTGTAGTGAGTGTGGTAAGACATTTAGTCATAGTAGTCACCTCCATAGCCACATGAGAATACACATTGGAGAAAAAAAGTATTCAGTTGTAATGAGTGTGAAAAGAGGCGTTTAGTGAGTAGTAATCTCCATCGTCATGAAAATACACACAGGAGAAAAGCCGTTCAAATGTAATGAGTGTGTAAAGTCATTTGTCGGGGTGGTCACCTCCGACGGCACATGAAGCATACCGGAGAAAAGCCGTTCCAGGGTGAATGCAATGAGTGTGGTAAGTCGTTTAGTAGGAAAAGTTTGTTCCATCGTCACATGAGAACGCACACAGGAGAAACTCCATTCAAATGCAACGAGTGTGGTAAGACATTTAGTCAGAGTTGGAGCGTCCAAAACCACATGAGAACACACACAGGAGAAAGGCCATTTCAATGTAATGAGTGTGGTAAGACATTTAATCACAATGGTAGCTTTCATCGTCACATGAGAACACACACAGGGGAAAAGCCATTCAAATGCGATGTGTGTGGTAAGATGTTTAGTGAGATTAGTAACCTTCATGGACACATGAAAACACACACACACGGGAGAAAAAGCCGTTCAAATGTGTTGAGTGTGATAAATCGTTTAGTCGAGGAAGTCACCTCCATCGTCACATGAGAACACACAGAGGAGAAAAACTTATTCAAGTGTGATGAGTGTGGTGAGATATTTAGTAAGAGTGATCACCTTCATAGTCACATGAAAACACACTCAGGAGAAAGGTTTATTAAAATGCAATGAGTATTGAGTGTGCTAAGAGTAAGATCGTTAGTCAGAGAAAAGCCATTCAAATGTAATGAGTGGGGTAAGACATTTAGTCAGAATTGAAGCCTCCATAGTCACATGAAAACACATGCATGAGAAAAACCATAAAAATGTCATGAGTGTGTTAAGACATTAAGTCAGAGTTGAGACCTCAATGGTCACATGAAAACGCATGCATGAGAAAAGCCCTTAAAATGTAATTAGTGTGTTAAGACATTTAGTCAGAATTGAGCCTCCATAGTCACATGAAAACACATGCATGAGAAAAGCCATTCAAAAGCAATGAGTGTGGTGAGACATTTAGTCAGAATTGAAGCCTCCATAGTCACATGAAAATACATGCATGAGAAAAGCCATTAAAATGTAATGAGTGTGTTAAGACATTTAGTCAGAGTTGAGACCTCAATGGTCACATGAAAACACATGCATAAAGAAAGCCATTCAAATATTCAAAACAATGTGTGTTAAGACATTTAGTCAAGAGTTGGGACCTCCATAGCCATGAAAACACATGCCTGAAAAGCCATTCAAAAGCAATGAGTGTAGTAAGACATTTAGTCAGAGTTGGGGCCTCCATAGTCACATGAAAACACATGCATAAGAAAAGCCATTAAAATGTAATGAATGTGGTAAGACATTTAGTCAGAACTGAGGCCTCCATAGTCACATGAAAACACATGCATAAGAAAAAGCCATTAAAATGTAATGAATGTGGTAAGACATTTAGTCAGAACTGAGGCCTCCATAGTCACATGAAAACACATGCATAAGAAAAACCATTAAAATGTAATGTATGGTAAGACATTTAGTATTTAGTCAGAGTTGGGGCCTCCATAGCCACATGAAAACACACAAGAAAAGCCATTCAAAAGCAATGAGTGTGATAAAACATTTAGTCAGAGTTGAGACCTCAATAGTCACATGAAAACACATGCATAAGAAAAGCCATTCAAATGTAACGAGTGTTGTAAGACATTTAGTCAGAATTGAGCCTCCATAGTCACATGAAAACACACAATGCATGAAAAAAGCCATTCATGTATTTGTACGCATTGAGTGATAAGAGTAAGACGGTGAGTCAGATTACTCAGCAGAGTACTTCATGGTCACATGATCCTTTCTCAAAGGTGCGGTCTGCCCTACCAAAGGAATGACAATTGGTCGTACTTGTTTGAAAGTTTATACTTTGTAGATAAAGTATAGATAAATAAAAGCACTGATACTGATACCGGGAAACGAATAATTGCTTATGTATTGTCCTGGCAGAGGCATCTAGAAATATTAAAGAGATGGCCTACATTTTTATGAGTTCGTTTGTTTTTTAAAAGTTATCAGCCTTGTTTCTGTTTTTAGTGCATCAAATCCCTTTAAAAGCTTTCTAAACCACTGAGCCATTTTCGCACCTCTTTATCCCCCCCCCCCCCCCCCCATTACCAGCTGTTCCCGGAAATGGATTGAAATATTGGGTATGGTTAGGGAGGGGGGATTCTGATAAATTAATGATTCAATGAATTATTTTATTGAAAATCAGATAGTACAACATGTGTCCGTTAATGGATGGTCTTTCTCAACGACAACGTGCAACGAAACGGGCATGTTATCACAGTGCCCGTATTGGATTCCAGAACTAACAATAGATTATACTGTCATCACAGTGCCTGTATTGGATTCCAGAACACTGTCATCACAGTGCCCATATTGGATTCCAGAACTAAGTATAGATTATACTCTCATCACAGTGCCCGTATTGGATTTCAGAACTAAGTGTAGATTATACTGTCATCACAGTGCGCGTATTGGATTCCAGAACTAAGTATAGATTATACTGTCATCACAGTGCCCGTATTGGATTCCAGAACTAAGTATAGATTATACTGTCATCACAGTGCCCGTATTGGATTCCAGAACTTAGTATAGATTATACTGTCATCACAGTGCCCGTATTGGATTTCAGAACTAAGTATAGATTATACTGTCATCACAGTACCCATATTGGATTTCAGAACTAAGTATAGATTATACTGTCATCACAGTGCCCGTATTGGATTTCAGAACTAAGTATAGATTATACTGTCATCACAGTGCCCGTATTGGATTTCAGAACTAAGTATAGATTATACTGTCATCACAGTGCCGCATTGGATTCCAGAACTAAGTATAGATTATACTGTCATCACAGTCACAGTGCCCGTATTGGATTTCAGAACTAAGCATAGATTATACTGTCATCACAGTGCCCGTATTGGATTCAGAACTAAGTATAGATTATACTGTCATCGCAGTGCCCGTATTGGATTTCAGAACTAACAATAGATTATACTGTCATCACAGTGCCCGTATTGGATTTCAGAACTAAGCATAGATTATACTGTCATCACAGCGCCCGTATTGGATTTCAGAACTAAGTATAGATTATACTGTCATCACAGTGCCCGTATTGGATTCCAGAACTAAGCATAGATTATACTGTCATCACAGTGCCCGTATTGGATTCCAGAACTAACAATAGATTATACTGTCATCGCAGTGCCCGTATTTGATTCCAGAACTAAGTATAGATTATACTGTCATCACAGTGCCCTCATTGGATTCCAGAACTAAGTATAGATTATACTGTCATCACAGTGCCGTATTGGATTTCAGAACTAAGTATAGATTATACTGTCATCACAGTGCCCGCATTGGATTCCAGAACTAAGCATAGTATTACTAGTAGAATTAGAATACTTTTTTTACAATGGAACTCAGAAATACATGTAGTGAGATTGCCAGCATTAACCACAAAAACTCGTTAAATCCAGTGTTTGCCATTTCGAAGTTTCTTGAAATAGCAATGTACATGGTACAGGTACACTTGCATTAATGCATGTATGCAGCTGATGGCAGTGTCCTTGTCAGGGAAAAAGGACAGACGATCTATTGTTTATTTTCCCTTGAAATTTACAGAAATGCTGATTAAGTAAAATTCCTTCAAGGCCGTTACGTCCCACATGGCTGGGGCTTATGAGTTATACTTATACCGGTTTCAATATCATGAAGTAGAACAGGTGATCGACAATAGTCACCTCCTGGCCAGGACGCTAGTCTGACGCAGGTTTTACTCCCATTCCCAAGCTAATGTTTGTACCGATTTGCAAATGGGTAGAGTGTGGAAAATGCGTGTTATGTGTCTTTCCCAGGAACACCACGTCGGACCTAATGTTACTAAGATTCGAACTGTGGACCTTGGGGTTTAGTTTTTAATTTTTAAATATATATTTTATTCAAATTCAAACATGTGAACCATACATGTTACTGATACAAACAATAGAAATTGATTGGTTTACTTTGAATAAGTATTTTTTCTCTTTGTCTCTTTTCTAAGTGCCTCAAATCCCTCTATTTTAAGTAAGGAAGCGATTAATTCAATCCCAATTTGGCACATTTATGATTTATAAAGGGATTGTCGAATAGGGAACCCATCACGGACTGTAGATTTTGGAACGTGGAATATCAGGGTAATAAATGGAAAAGAGTTAGAATTAGTTGAAGAAGTGGAAAAATTCAAAGTAGAGATTTTGGCCAATACAGTTACAGTATTGCACTACAGAAACAAAGAAAAAAAGACAAAGGAATAAAAAAAAAAAATGTAGGACCAACAAATCATATTTTAATCTTATCAAGGGTAGATCAAAATGTCAAAGGTAGAGCTAGAGCAGGAGTAGGCCTCCTCTAACTAAAGATAGAGCTAGAGCAGGAGTAGGCCTCCTCTAACTAAAGATAGAGCTAGAGCAGGAGTAGGCCTCCTCTAACTAAAAGATAGAGCTAGAGCAGGTGTAGGCCTCCTCTAACTAAAGATAGAGCTAGAGCAGGAGTAGGCCTCCTCTAACTAAAGATAGAGCTAGAGTAGGAGTAGGCCTCCTCTAACTAAAGATAGACTAATAGAGCTAGAGTAGGAGTAGGCCTCCTCTAACTAAAGATAGACTAATAGAGCTAGAGCAGGAGTAGGCCTCCTCTAACTAAAGATAGAGCTAGAGCAGGTGTAGGCCTCCTCTAACTAAAGATAGACTAATAGAGCTAGAGCAGGAGTAGGCCTCCTCTAACTAAAGATAGACTAATAGAGCTAGAGCAGGTGTAGGCCTCCTCTAACTAAAGATAGACTAATAGAGCTAGAGCAGTGTAGGCCTCCTCTAACTAAAGATAGACTAATAGAGCTAGAGCAGGTGTAGGCCTCCTCTAACTAAAGATAGACTAATAGAGCTAGAGCAGGAGTAGGCCTCCTCTAACTAAAGATAGACTAATAGAGCTAGAGGCCTCCTCTAACTAAAGATAGCTAGAGCAGGAGTAGGCCTCCTCTAACTAAAGATAGACTAATAGAGCTAGAGCAGGTGTAGGCCTCCTCTAAGTAAAGATAGACTAGAAGATAGCCTCCTCTAAGTTACTCTAACTAATAGAGCTAGAGCAGGAGTAGGCCTCCTCTAACTAAAGATAGACTAATAGAGCTAGAGCAGGTGTAGGCCTCCTCTAACTAAAGATAGACTAATAGAGCTAGAGCAGGAGTAGGCCTCCTCTAACTAAAGATAGAGCTAGAGCAGGGAGTAGGCCTCCTCTAACTAAAGATAAGAGCTAGAGCAGGTGTAGGCCTCCTCTAACTAAAGATAGACTAATAGAGCTAGAGCAGGAGTAGGCCTCCTCTAACTAAAGATAGAGCTAGAGCAGGTGTAGGCCCCTCTAACTAAAGATAGAGCTAGAGCAGGAGTAGGCCTCCTCTAACTAAAGAAAGAGCTAGAGCAGGAGTAGGCCTCCTCTAACTAAAGATAGAGCTAGAGTTAGAGTAGGAGTAGGCCTCCTCTAACTAAAGATAGAGCTAGAGTAGGAGTAGGCCTCTAACTTCTAAGGGCTCAGAGTGGACGCCGAATCGTCAAGCGGCCGTGTTTGATGCATTTTTTTGATGGCGACAGATTTTATTTACTAATGTATAGTAATTAGTATGTGTGAGTCACGCTTGGTGAGGGCGTAGCGAGTCTTCTCGCTGTTAGTGTTAATGTTAACGACGCATCAGAGAAGGCGCCGGCAATGCACTTCCTGCAGCACTAAAATTTCAGTCGTCAATCGTCTGCTTGCTGCTACTAGTAGTAGTACTACTAGCTACTACTACTACTACTGCTGGTGTGTAGTGTGTTCATTCATTTCAGTGCCAAATGGATACCGAAGGGTTGATACATGCAGTTGAAAAAAGAAAATGTCTTTATGACATGGTGGATGAAATTTACAGCAACAGGAATTTTATTAATGCTGAGTGGAGAAAAGTTGAATGTAGCATTGAAATGTTAATGGTTCCATTTTGATGTACTGTAACGGATACATCTTTCCTGATCTCTTAACATTTCAGCCATCAGGTGATGGTATTCGCCATGTTTCGCCTTTGACTTTGATTAATTCTATGCATCAATATCGACGCCGATTTCGTCGCCTTTTTTGTAACCAGTTTAACATTAACCACTGAAGAGTACCTTCCTCATCCATCGTCTGAGTTCAAGTGACTGATTTGACGACTGAGTGAAAGTGAAAGCTGCTTCCATTCTGTTTGTACCAGTCGTAGCGATGTCGTCGCATTAACGGGTCATCAAAAAAACGGCGAGGAAAAGCACAGTGACGACAGCAAAGTGCCCCCGCTCTGTTTGAGCCCTAAGGCATAAATAAAAGACAGGAAAACTTACTAGAACGTTGGAAATTTATAAGCCCGCAGCTAATACTATAGTATTACTATTACTATTATTAGAGTTAAACATTAAACTAAAAGGAAGAGAAATTAAATTATTATATATTTATTAATACCCTTATGACCAAACAAAGACGCCACTAAAGAAGAAAAAAGATATCTTTGAAAACGAGTTACAAATAGTTGCAGAGAATCTCAAGTCAACAAACTCAAATTGGAACTATTTTTTTAGTACTTTTTACTACACTTTTTTAGGCGATCTAAACGCTAGAGTAGGCAAGAATTTAGAAACAGTAGGAGTAATAGGTAAAGAAGGCGGAGAGACAACTGCTCCAAATGGAGATAGACTAATACTATAGTAGTAGTAGATTTTTGTCTAAAGAATAACATGAAAATAGCCAACACCTTTTGTCCAAAGTCAAAGATATATGCACAAATATACAAGAGTAAATGAAGACAGATGTCAAAAGTCAATCTTAGACTAACTGTAATAGTTAGCAGTAATAGCAGTAGTATGACAAAGAAGATTACTATAGATCTAGATCTATTAGCAATTAAAAAAAGGATAAATAACGTAAACAACAAAGAGATGTGGCAATGTGAACTATCTGAATAGCTGTGAATAATGCGAAGGAGCCACAGTGGAGTGAAGTCAGAGAAACGTCACGTGTTTGTTCTGTTTTTATTAGTGGAGTTGTGACTTATTGTTACATATTTTGCCGTCTCTTTGTTGTTTACGTTATTTATCCTTTTTGAAAATTGCTAATAGTATAGTAATAGATCTAGATAGTCATCTTCTTTGTCATACTACTTAGATCTAGATTCTAGATAATTCTCGTTTGTTGTCAGATGAAGGGTTATACCCGAAACGTCACGTGTTTGTTCTGTCTGTATTAGTGGAGTTGTCAGTTATTGTCATATTTCGCCAGAAAGGAAGTGAGGAAAGTAAAACAGGAACAATGGGAAGAGTTTGGACAAAGCCTTCAAGAAAACTATCAAGGAAATCAAAAATCTGTTCTGGGGGGAAATGAAGAGCATTAGAAAGACCAACTCATGCCCATCACAACAAATTAAGAACGCCAAAGGAGAAATACCGGTAATGAAAGAAGACGGCAAAATCGTGGAAACATGGAGAAAGTATTTCCAACAATTACATAATCCCTTCAGAACATATAAAACTAGGACAGTAGGAATAAAGATCAATTAGTAAGAATGGCTAGTAATCCAGTTGAGAGCTGAAGTGTAGGTATCTCAATGGAAGAAATCCAACAGCTGTAAGTAGTGTAAGGAAAGTGAAATTGGGAAAGGCCTCAGGAACAAATCAAGTTTATCTATAAATAAATAAATGATTAAATTAAAATTAAAAACCAAGAGAGGGACGCAAACGAATTACTTACCACATGCAATATACCAACAAGCATGGAAGTCCAAACAGGTGCCAGACGACTGGAAAAAGGGAACGGTAGTACCAATACATAAGAAAGGATCAACTATGGAATGCTGAAACTATAGAGGGATGTCACTACTTAGCGTAGTAGGAAAAGCATATGCCGCCAGGATACTGGAAATGAGCCTAAGGAAAAGAGTAGAGGATCAGACTGAAGAACATCATAGTGGATTTAGACCAGGTAGAAGTGCACAAGACCACATATTTACAAATAGGCAAATAATAGACACATGCCTTTAGATAAACATAATTGTACCGGTATTTTATTGATTTAGAAAAGGCATTTGACACTGAGGAGGAACGAACTATGGCATTCCTTAAAAGAACACATTGTAGAGCAAAATTTAATAGAGGCCATTACAAGTTTTTACAATAAACCAACATGTGCAGTGAAAGTAGCTGGAAACGTATCGAAATAATTTGATGTAGATAGGAGTAAAACAGGGTTGTATCCTTAGTCCTCTTGTTTATATCACGGATTCAGTCACAAAGGCATCCTCAAAAATGAAGAAAATGAATATAGGTACCGATATGTGGAAACTCAAACCAATAAATGTATCCATGCTTTCATTTTGCTGATGATTTAGTTCTATTTGGAAAATCAGAAAGTGACCTTCAGTCGAATATCAACATTATGAACAATGAACTAAATAAAAGAGGAAGAGAGTAAATGCAAAGTAAACCAAAACTATGCTAAAAACTAGGGAAGCTAAAACACAAAATCTTAAATTGAGCAGGGACAATTTAGAACAAGTACAAAGCTACAATTACCTAGAAGTAATGATTAACTCAGAGGGAAAACTAAGACTAAGAGAAAGAAAACAGAAAATGCCAGGACAGGACACTGGACAGCCTGGGGAAAGATCATTTCGGGCATGTAAAACCATATACCGGAAGGTAGAATGGGAACTGATAAAGAAAGAAAGATAAAGGGATTGTGAGTTCTTCAAAATAATCTACAGGTACTAAAAGTAAAAGTAAAAAAGTTTTTGTTTTGTTAGACATAACGTTCTTGGCTGTCTGTTTTCTTAATGTTGAAAATCTTTGTGACTGACATTCTGGTATCTGTCATTTTCATGGGGAGTTAAGTTCATTGATATTCATACAAATCAAATATGTTTGTGCTTTAGCTAATGTAACATCCTTACTTATATTGTATGATCATGAGGTGTTGTAGCTGAACCGTAGTGTTGTGAGCTTGTAATCAAGACAACAGTGGTTTAAGTCCAACGGCTGGCACATGTGTTGTTTTTTTCTTTCTTCTCACAATCATGTACTCTTAGGAAAGGTACTTCACTCTACTTTCCTCATTTGACACAGGAATGAATGGGTATCAAATTATAGGTAGAGAAAGATTTTCAGAGTTAGTTAAAACACAACAACAGTAACAATAGAACAGGCTTTGTACTCTATGCTTAGGTAGAGAAGGACTTTGAATGAAATGGCCTGCTGGGAGGGGAGGAACATAAATGAGGCATAGTCAGTGAGTCTGCATTAATGCGTGGATACAGCCCTATAAATAGTATAATTCCAAGAATTTGGAGGATCTTTGAATGCAAATATTTTTATCTCAAAGAACAAGGAAAGAAAGATACAAATATTCATTTATTCCCCTGCAATAAGACACGCAAACTGATCACAGCCTATGACAATGTTCTCCATTCCAAGAATGCAAACTGATCACAGAATGGCAATATTCTCCATACTCAGACAAGCAAACTGATCACAGACGATGACAATGTTCTCCATAATAAGACATGCAAACTGATCACAGACGATGACAATGTTCTCCATACTCAGACATGCAAACTGATCACAGACGATGACAATGTTCTCCATACTCAGACATGCAAACTGATCACAGACAATGACAATGTTCTCCATAATCAGACATGCAAACTGATCACAGACAATGACAATGTTCTCCATACTCAGACATGCAAACTGATCACAGACGATGACAATGTTCTCCATACTCAAACATGCAAACTGATCACAGACGATGACAATGTTCTCCATACTCAGACATCCACCACAATTCCTAGCATGTACTCTTTTCTCAGTTATATTTATTAGATGGGATGTGAATCATACTGAATGTGAATTTTGTTACAACTGTCTACGATCAAGGAATTTTCTATTCCTTCACACACTCCTCTTTGTGCACCTATTCCAGTTCAAATTGTGTTTTATTCATAATGTTTAGATATAAATGTTTTTGTAGCTTTGTAAAAGTGTATCATGTGACTAAGTCAATTTTCTCATCAATAAAATTGTCTTATCTTATCTCAACCTGCAGTCTGTTTCTTTACATTATCAGCCTTTCAATAATGCGCACAAAGGGGCCCTAGTCCAATGTGATCTGTGAACAAAACATCTCATCAGTTGTTACAGTCCCCCCACCAAGTGTCTGTCAGGTGTCATTTTAGTGATTTAGTGACGTCACAAGACCCCACTAAAACCTATTTGTGTACTTAATTTTATTGTAAAATCCGCATTTACTAGCCGTTCACAACACACTGCGCACGTTAAAGATCCTTTGGCTGTTTACAAATTTACAGGGCAGTCCGAGCAAAATTAAGAAAATCCTACCAAAAAAAAATCCGAGATCACCATAGTTGTGGATGTGGGTAAATCAAATCAAATCTGTCATTTAGTGATTTAGTGACGCCTGTCACAAGACCCACTAAAGTTAAACCTATTCTGCACTTCCTTTCATTTCATTGTACATTGTAACATAACATCCACATTTTTCTTACCATTCAAAGTCATGCGATCCCAGTATGATATTGATATTGATAATGACTTCCTGTCAAAATCGTGTCACTGAGCACAGACAAAAACCATCAATCTTTCAGTGAGCACAGACAACAACCATCGATCTGTCTGTCAAAATCGTTTCAGTGAGCACAGACAACAACCAGTGGCGTCCATCACAAGGGGTGACATCAGTCACATTTTATCAATGTAGAATTAAGATTAAGAGTAAGAGTTTTGCACATCTAAAAAACGTATACTCGAGAATTTTATGGGAAACTATCTATCTGTCTGTGCCTCTCGTTTCGCCAGACAATTTCATGGGAAATCCTCTTTACATTAGTAACAATAACAATGTCAGAGACTGTCTGTCGGTGCAAGCTATCTGAAGAGTCCTTTTTGTCTTATTTTGTTTTCCTTTCTATGTTCGGCTTTTTTCTCGAAAGTTTTCCCCCCACTAAATTTCCATCTCTTCCGTCATTTACCGATCGATTTGTATAATATTTGGCACACAGGTTCCTCTCGTCAATGTTTTTATTGATACGTTTGCCTAATTTCTGTCATTTCTCCTTTCTTCTTTTGATGTCTTCATTTTTATTGATACGGTTGCCTAATTTTTGACATTTTCTCCTTCCTTCTTTTGATGTCTTCATTTTCATTGATACGGTTGCCTAATTTTTGACATTTCTCCTTCCTTCTTTTGAGGTCTTCATTTCCATTGATACGATTGCCTAATTTTTTACATTTCTCCTTCCTTCTTTTGATGTCTTCATTTTCATTGCTATGGTTGCCTAATTTCTGACTTTTGTCTTCTTTTGATCTCTTAATTTTTATTGATAAGGTTGGTTAATTTCTGACACTTCTCTTTTCTTCTTTTGATGTCTTCATTTTACTTGATACGGTTGCCTATTTTCTGAAACTTCTCTTTTCTTCTCTTTGATGTCTTCATTTTTACTTCATACGGTTGCCTTATTTCAGACGCTTACCCTTTCTTCTTTTGATGTTTTCATTTCCATTGATATGGTTGCCTAATTTTGCTTACCCTTTCTTCTTTTGATGTCTTCATTTTCATTGATATGGTTGCCTAATTTCAGATGCTTACTCTTTCTTCTTTTGATGTTTTCATTTTCATTGATAGGGCTGCCTAATTTCAGACGCTTACCCTTTCTTCTTTTGATGTCTTCCTTTTCATTGATAGGGTTGCCTAATTTCAGATGCTTACTCTTTCTTCTTTTGATGTTTTCATTTTCATTTTTGATTGAGGGTTGCCTAATTTTAGATTACCCTTTCTTCTTTTGATGTTTTCATTTCCATTGATTCTTCTAATTTTAGACGCTTACCCTTTCTTCTTTTGATGTTTTTCATTTCCATTGATATGGTTGCCTAATTTCAGACACTTACCCTTTCTTCTTTTGATGTCTTCATTTTCATTGATTATTTTATTTATTGATGTCTTCATTTTCATTGATAGGTTGCCTAATTATTATTATTATTATTATTATTATTATTATTATTATTATTATTATTATTATTATTATTATTATTATTATTATTATTATTATTATTATTATTATGATTATTACTATTATCCTTGTTGTTGTTGTGATCATCGTCGTCGTCGTTGTTGTCATCATCATCATCATCATCATCATCATCATCATAATCATCATTATCATCATCATCATTATTATTATCATCATTATCATTATCATTATTGTTATTATTATTATTATTATTATTATTATTATTATTATTATTATTATTATTATTATTATTATTATTATTATTATTATTATTATTATTATTATTATTATTATTATTATTGCTATTATTATTAGTATTATTATTATTATTATTATCATCATTATCATTGTCATTGTTACTATTGTCATTGTCATTGTGATTGGGATTGATTGATTGTCATCGTTATCATTATTATTATTATTATCATTATTATTATTATTATTATTATTATTATTATTATTATTATTATTATTATTATTATTATTATTATTATTATTATTATTATTATTATTATTATTATATGATTTTCATTATTATTATCATTATTATTATTATTATTATTATTATTATTATTATTATTATTATTATTATTATTATTATTATTATTATTATTATTATTATTATTATTATTATTATTATTATTATTATTATTATTATTATTATTATTATTATTATTATTATTATTATTATTATTATTATTATTATTATTATCTTTATTATGATCATTTTCTTCTTATTTTTCCCATTCATTTTTCTTCCTTTTCTTATTCTTATTCTTCTCAATCTTATTATCGAGTAATTTTGTAAGTAGGATATCGAGAGTCCTTCTTTATCTTTACACTGTAGACAAAGATTGTCCCAGACATTGTTTATAGACATTTTACAAAATCTCCTTAGCTTTATTCTATGCAATCGAAGATTTATAATTTAACAGGACATAATGAAGTCTTTGAATGAATTCAAGTAAGAGAAGCAAAAAGTAATAGTAGTAAAATTTATTTCTTACTGATGTTGTTTTGTTGTTGTTGTTGTTGTTACTGTTGAAGATGCCATCCGTTTTAAATTTGTGTTATTTGATATCTATTTTAAATCAATCAAAGTATAAAATGATTTTTTTATCGGAGCAATTAATTTGACCTTTTTCAAACATTTTCATAGAGTCTATAAATGCGAGTCTTGAAAACCGTGGCAAAATGCTTTATATTTATGTCCATTATTTCGTATATTTATATATATAATATGTTTAAGCTGTTAAACATTGCTTTGTTTTACTACATGGATCTTACGCAATCTATTTTGACATATTATGAAATGATAGCCAACTTTGTTGTGTATCTTGTCTGTCATGAAAAATAGTTTGGTAGGAAATTATCTAAGAGAAAAAACTTTTATCAGATTTTCGATTATATAATTGTAGTAAGTAGAATGGAATTGCAGTCAATAAAGACGCTTGCCCATTACCGTGTATTCTGACTGAATGCTGATCTCAAAGAGAATCTCAGTTTTTGATGATTAAAATTTGTGTTAAGGTCTCTCCATGTGTATCGATCCTGTGATAGAATCTTCAAAGCAAGTACGTCTCTTTCTGGCAATGATAATGATATTGGCCTTCTTCCTCTATTTCGATCTCTCTATAAAAGTAAAATACGCTTTCCATTCGTTGCTGTTTGAGTTGGTACTGCGCGTGGTAGTGGTGGTTGTATTGTCTTATCTCTCATAAAGATGTGTCCGAATAATCTCTACGGCTTAAAGCTCAAATCAAAGAAGTCTTCAAGTAAATAAACACAAATCACAAAATTACGAATGTAGAAAGGTATGACACTAAACATTTCTCTCCTGTACAGTTAGAAATGTGTAGTAGAAATATAAACAGAAGGAAAGTGTCAGGAAATTAGGCAATCGTATCAATGAAATAGAAGACATCAAAGAAGAAAGGAAAGTGTCAGAAATTAGGCAATCGTATCAATATAAATGAAAACATCAAAAGAAGAAAGGAGAAGTGTCAGTTATTAGGCAACCGTATCAATGAACATGAAAACATCAAAGAAGAAAGGAGAAGTGTTAGAAATTAGGCAACCGTATCAATGAACATGAAGACATCAAAGAAGAAAGGAGCAGTGTTAGAAATTAGGCAATCGTATCAATGAACATGAAGACATCAAAGAAGAAAGGAGCAGTGTTAGAAATTAGGCAACCGTATCAATGAAAGACATCAGAAGAAAAAGGACCCAGTGTTAGAAATTTTCGTATCAATGAACATGAAGACACCAGAAGAAGAAATGAAATGTTAGAAATTAGGCAATCGTATCAATGAACATGAAGACACCAGAAGAAGAAACAGCATCTAAGAAATTAGGTGTTCTGAACATCAAGACACCAGAAGAAGAAAGGAGCAGTGTTAGAAATTAGGCAACCGTATCAATGAACATGAAAACATCCAAAAGAAGAAAGGAAAGTTTCAGAAAAAAGGTAACCGTATCAAAAAACTAGGACATCAAAAGAAAAACCCAAAATTTTCTTTGGCAACCGTATCAATGAATTGATGGAATGAAATCTTGGACAATCTGTTTTTGTACAATCATTTACAATACATGAATACAATCTAAGTATAGGTGTTAGAAATTCAAGATTGAAATGTAAGTATTTATAAAGCTGATAGGAGCAAGTGTTAGACAATCATTCAGATCGTATTTTAAAGATAAGATAAGAAAAGATAAGTCTTTAGCCAAAAGGAACCGTATTAATCATTTAAAACAAAATAATTACATACCGTTTGAACATGGAAGAAAACGTTCTTGAATTAGGAAAATAATGATCTTTTAAAACGCAGGAAAAAACAAAACAACTAGTGATGATGAAATAAAAAATGTTATTTAAAGAATTTCGTATCAGGACTTATCATGAACATGAAAACATAAAAAAAAAAGGTTATTCCCTTCATATGGTAAACACTCTTTATGACAGAAAGAACAAAATATACAACTCTATTTCATCTTAAATTCAGCCATTATTTTCATGTTGTATTTATCATTTCTCACATTCTAATCATTCAGACCTATTTTTAAGATTTTCTCTCCTGTCCTTTCACTTGTATTTTTTCCTTCACTTGTCTTTCCCGTTTGTCCTTCCTTGTCTTTCCCCTTGTCCTTCATTGTCTTTCCCTTGTCTCCACTTGTCTTTTCCCTTGTCCTTGATTGTCTTTCCTTGTCGTCTTTCCTTGTCTTTCTTGTCTTTCCCTCTTGTCCTTCACTTGTCTTTCCTCTTGTCCTTCCTGTCTTTCCCCTTGTCCTTCAGCCATTATTTTCTTGTATTTTCCTTGTCTTTTTGTCCTCACTTGTCTTTCCCTCTTGTCCTTCACTTGTCTTTCTTTGTCCTTCACTTGTCTTTCCCCTTGTCCTTCACTTGTCTTTCCCCTTGTCCTTCACTTGTCTTTCCCCTTGTCCTTCACTTGTCTTTCCTCTTGTCCTTCACTTGTCTTTTCCCCTTGTCCTTCACTTGTCTTTCCTCTTGTCATTCACTTGTCTTTCCTTGTCCTTCACTTGTCTTTCCCCTTGTCATTCACCTGTCTTTCCCTTGTCCTTCACTTGTCTTTCCTTGTCCTTCATTTGTCTTTCCCCTTGTCCTTCACTTGTCTTTCCTCTTGTCATTCACTTGTCTTTCCCTTGTCCTTCACTTGTCTTTCCTCTTGTCCTTCACTTGTCTTTCCCCTTGTCCTCCACTTGTCTTTCCCCTTGTCCTTTACTTGTCTTTCCTCTTGTCATTCACTTGTCTTTTCCCCTTGTCCTTCACTTGTCTTTTCTCTAGTCCTTCACTTGTCTTTTCCCTTGTCCTTGTCTTGTCTTTCCTTGTCCTTCATTTTGTCTTTCCCCTTGTCATTCACTTGTCTTTCCCCTTGTCCATTCCCTTGTCTTTCCTCTTGTCATTCACTTGTCTTTCCCTCTTGTCATTCACTTGTCTTTCCTCTTGTCCTTTTCACTTGTCTTTCCCCTTGTCCTTTCTTGTCTTTCCTCTTGTCATTCACTTGTCTTTCCCCCTTGTCATTCACTTGTCTTTTCTCTTGTCCTTCACTTGTCTTTCTCTTGTCATTCACTTGTCTTTCCTCTTGTCATTCATTTGTCTTTCCCCTTGTCATTCACTTGTCTTTCCCCTTGTCCTTCATTTGTCTTTCCTCTTGTCATTCCTTCTTGTCATTCACTTGTCTTTCCCCTTGTCCTTCACTTGTCTTTCCTCTTGTCATTCACTTGTCTTTCGCCTTGTCATTCACTTGTCTTTCCTCTTGTCATTCCTGTCATTCACTTGTCTTTCCCCTTGTCCTTCACTTGTCCTTCTTGTCTTTCCCTTGTCCTTCACTTGTCTTTCCCCTTGTCATTCCTCTTGTCATTCACTTGCCTTGTCTTTATTTTGCCCTCTGTCCTTCACTTGTCTTTGTCTTTGTTTTCTTTCTGTCCTTAATGTGTCATTGGTTTTCTCTCTGTACTTGTGTAGAACTTTCATTGTACGTTAGCAGCTACTGAAACTGCTCAATACCAATTATTTCTTATCTTAAAGCAAATAATGTGACTTTTTCGTGTGTTCTGTTGAGCAGGTTTTGATTTTAATGGCTGATTTATTTCATTTCCTCATTTATTTATATTATATTCTTATAAATGATGCGATGTATGTGACAGACATAAGACAAATTGAAAGAATAACTGTGAAACTTTTTGGGACTATGGAAGCGTAGTTGTCGATATAAACCGATAGATATTTAGATAGGCAGAAAGGCAGATAGACAGATATAGTAAGCACTCAGGCATGCAGGCATACACCACCACTGAGTAGAAATCAGTTGTAGCCTTGGTCATTCAGCCATTTCTTTAAAATTGGTAGATTCTTGTTCATCCATTTGATGTTAATCTTGATTCTATCCTTGGCGCTTTCAAATGCTTTCATGTCAATACCGAGTGAACCCTCTTTGCTCTTCATGTAGGCAGTGATCTAATAAAAGAGTACACAAAAGAGCGTAAATCAACTATGAAAATAATCCGTAATGCAGAATGATAAATAATTTCACGTTATAAGCATGGTCAGAAAAAGAGATGAAGAGAACCTAAACAATTATATACGTCTCGGATACAGAAAAGAGGAACATAATGTTGACTTTATGATATATGTCAATGTTGAAACACATGATAAAACGTGTCAAACTTGCCTTATTCGATGGTGTTAAATTAAAAATCATAAGTGCATTGCTTTCAATAACTTTTTGCTTTGTATAGGTGGGATCATGTTTTGAATTTCAGAACTTTGAATAGTGCATATGCCTTGTCCAAAAGTTATCCGCACTTACAGTCCAACTTACATATATCGACATCGCATGTATTGACGTCCTGCAGATATCGACGTCATATCAAAAATCTCGTTTGTTTCCTTATATATTATTAGTAACACAAACGCTGATATTTTGACGTAAATTTGACTCAAACTCCTTATATCGACTTCCTGATTTTGTCAGTGCAGGTCATAATCAGTCTACACACAACATAAATGTCCGGCAATGGCCGGTCAATCGATTAATGAAAGCCAGGAATTGGCAAATGAAAACACATGCCTGTAGACCAAGAAAATATTGCACCGTGGTGCAATCAAAGCCAATTAAAACGCATGCTCTTCTACCAATGAAATCCCGAGCACTGGACTAATCATTCCCTACCCACAGAAATGGACGACCATCAATGACTTCTTCACACCAGCAAAATAGAAGCCAGCAATGCTTTAACCCTTTTCAAAAAACGATCCTTTTTTAGGGCCACACATTACCTTCCATTTGCATTGTATTATGGCTTTTTTGTTGTTGGTGGTGTCCTTTATTTTATTGGTTGTGTCCTTTATTTTATTGATTGGGGCCCTTTATTTTATTGGTTGTGTCCCTTTATTTTACTGGTTATGTCCCTTTATTTTATTGGTGGTGTCCCTTTATTTTATTGGTTGTGTCCCTTTAGTTTATTGGTTGTGTCCCTTTATTTTATTGGTTGTGTCCTTTATTTTATTGGTGGTGTCCCTTTATTTTATTGGTGGTGTCCTTTTATTTTATTGGTTGCTCTGATACATCGACAACCTCTTATATCGACAACATTTGGTGGTCCCAGTGATGTCGATATAAAAAGTTGGACTGTATATCTGACTGTGTGGTGGTTATAAGATACATGGACCTGCAATCTAATTTTATTACGTGGTTGCTAGCAGCTGCTACTTGAATCTAGTTTTATAACATGTGTAGTTGTTGAGGGAATAATGGTAGCGTGATGGAATTCTTTTTCGATGGACTGACATTATGTAACATTTAGTTCCATTGGATTTCATACCCCAATTGTCTGCTCATTTTGTAGGGATGTTACATCATTTTAGAGATCTTGGTTGTTTTTGTTTATTGATATTGATCCATATATTATGCAGTCATCGGCGAACAGGCGTATTTGTGATGTAACCCTTTTTTGGACATCCCCCTTATATGACAGATTAATAGCAGTGATCCTATATATCCATGTGTTATCAGTTCTCCTTTGTCATATATTTGCATGATGTCATCCATTGTTATTTAGATGTTTGCTCTCACGTGAGTGGCTAGGCATGAATTCATGTTGTAAATTAGTAAGCACTATTGTGTTTTTTAGGTGGCTCTTGTACATGGAAACATATTATACGTTTTAGTGTTTTTAGGTGGCTCTTGTACATGAAGACATATTATACGTTTTAGTGTTTTTTAGGTGGCTGTTGTACATGAAAACATATACGTTTTAGTGTTTTTTAGGTGGCTCTTGTACATGAAGACATATTATACGTTTTTAGTGTTTTTAGGTGGCTCTTGTACATGAAGACATATTATAAGTTTTAGTGTTTTTTTAGGTGGCTCTTGTACATGAAAACATATTATAACTTCTAGCGTTTTACAACATACACTAGTGAGAAAGACAGGATGTTGTAAAGGGAAATGTGGAAGGGGTGGCTAAGGCAATTAAAAAGGATTCCCTCATGTTTTATTTTCCATTCCTTTAAAAAATATCAGTTTGACTTGTGTCCTTTACTTTGAATGGGACTATTACTTATTTGAATTCTATAAGTAGATTTCACATGATATATCTGAGATAATAAACTGTTTTGTTCCAATGATATACAGTTATATAAATTACCGTACCTCATTCAATTGATACTCAGTGTTAAATGGTGAGGTGATTGCAGCAATCAAATTTCTCCAGCCGCCTAGGCTGCGCTTTATTCTGTGAAATAAAAGAATAAAAAACATACACTCGGTGCTCTAGAAAAAATTCAAATTCAAAGAACAAGAATACAACGACAAGATGGACTACAACAATACCTGTAAAAGTCTTAAACAGTCATTTCCTTTCCGTACCCAACACTCAAAATAGCCATTTCCCTTCCTTGCTCACCTCTCAAACATATATTTTCCTTCCTTGCTAACCAGTCAAACGAACATTTCCTTCCTAGCCAACCAGTCAAACGGATGTTTGTTTGTCTTCCTTACCAACCAGTCAAACGGACATTTCCCTTCCTTGCCAACCAGTCAAACGGACATTTCCCTTCGTTGTCTTCCTTGCCAACCAGTCAAACGGACATTTCCCTTCCTTGTCAACCAGTCAAACGGACATTTCCCTTCCTTGCCATCCATTCAAACGGACGTTTGTCTTCCTTGCCAACCAGTCAAACGGACATTTCCCTTCCTTGTCAACCAGTCAAACGGACATTTCCCTTTCCTTGCCAACCAGTCAAACGGACGTTTGTCTTCCTTGCCAACCAGTCAAACGGACATTTCCCTTCCTTGTCAACCAGTCAAACGGACATTTCCCTTCCTTGCCAACCAGTCAAACGGACGTTTGTCTTCCTTTTTGCCAACCAATCAAACGAACATTTCCCTTCCTAGTCAACCAGTCAAACGGACATTTCCCTTTCTTGCCAACCAATCAAACGGGCATTTCCCTTCCTTGTCAATCAGTAAAACGGATATTTCCTTTCCTTGCTATCCAGTCAAACGGACATTTCCTTTCCTTGCCCACCATTCAAACGGATATTTCCTTTCCTTGCCCACCACTCAAACGGATATTTCCTTTCCTTGCCCACCACTCAAACAGATATTTCCCTTTCTTGCCTACCACTCAAACAGACATTTCCCTTTCTTGCCTACCACTCAAACAGACATTTCCCTTTCTTGCCTACCACTCAAACTCAAACAGACATTTCCCTTTCCTGCCATCCACTCAAACAGACATTTCCCTTTCTTGCCCACCAATCAAACATACATTTTCCGTTTTTGCTCACCACTCAAACAGATATTTCCCTTCCTTGCTCTTTAATCAAACAATCATTTCCTTTCTTTACCAACCACTGAAACAGACATTTCCTTTCCATGCGCATCATTCAAACATTCATTTTCCTTCCCACTCAACTACTAAAAACATACATATTCTTTCCTTGCCTAGCACTCAAAGAGTCATTTCCTTTCCTTGCCAAGCACTCAAAGAATCATTTCCTTTCCTTGCCAAGCACTCAAAGAGTCATTTCCTTTTCTTGCCAACCACATATATGGTCATTTCCTTTCCTTGCCAACCACTTATATGGTCATTTCCTTTTCTTGACAACCACTAAAATAGACATTTCCTTTCATTGACAACCATTAAAAACAGACATGTCCTTTCATTTCCAACAACTCATATGGCCATTTCCTTTCCTTGTCAACCGGTCAAATGACCCCTTCCTTCCCTTGCCAACCACTCAAACAACCGTTTCCTTTCCTTGCCAACGAGTAAAACATACATTTCTTTTCCTTGCCAACCACTAAAATCAGACTTGGGTACGCATTCACACCATAGCGAAGTGAGGAAAGTAGAGTGAAGTACCTTTCCTGAGAGTACAACGTTGTGAAAAAAAACCGCCACCTGTGTCAGCCGTGGTGTTTGAACCAGTGTCGTCGTGATGACAAGCTCACAATGCCTACAACAAAACTTTTCCATTCATGCCTGTTTTAGGCCTTCTTTTCAATGATGTTCCATGTCTGTTTCCAGGCCTTAATTTCTAATGTAACAGTTCTGCACCATGTCATATTTATTTGTTGTTTTCTTCTGCCTTCAGGTGATCAATGCAAATATATTCTTGTCATGCTCTCATGTTCTCTTCTGCATATGTTGCCCTATCTATCTCCATCTTTTTCTCAGAATTGTATTTTGCCCTTTAAAGTTGAACTTTTGATAGGGAGTAAATAAACCATTTCATAATCGTATGTGGCGTCTGATAGGATTCGAACAGTTGGCAAAAATTGGCAATTCTTGCGTGTAGTAATGAAAATGTCATACATGATTTGCCCATTTGTCGAGGTAGCTTTGTGCAAATGCCAAAACTTCCTCTTCATATTGTCCACTTCTTGACATGTGTTAATTAATGCTACAAAAACAAATTCTTAATTTCATGACGAAAGGAAGGAAATGAAATAAAATTAGAAAATGAAAGTCCAAGGTAAATATTCGTACCGTGTTTTTAGCATGTCATATTTTTCCTTAAAAAAGTTCCAAACCAAGGGTTGACCAATGACATTTCGGCTTATAAGAATTATAACAGTTTGAGCATCCTGCTTGCGGATGTCTGAATTCTCTTCTAGTATCATGTGCAAGTAGCTGAAAGAAAAAAAGGACAAAATAATGACCACTGGCCTAAAATACAATGAGACTAAATGTAAATTGATTCCCGTTGAATTAATTTATTCTTTTTCTTTGTCAAAGGTAAGAAAGGGGAATAACTGAAGACATGGCTTGCAAAGTTATACATGCGTCATTTTGACACCTTGGAATTATGAATCAAATTATAGCTTGGTGCTGCATCCATCTATTCTAAAAAGACAAATTGTTCACACTAGTATCCAACTTCTTATTCTCATAGCAAACAGATAAAAAGTTTGATTTTTTTCTATAATTGATAGCCATTTATAATTTCAAACGTACGATGTCAGAATCTGGAGTCTATGTCTCACTTCTTTCGTTTATGTTCTCGTGTTGTAAACACACTGTCACAGATTCTCGTGTTGTAACCACAAGTGTTGTCAGATTCTCGTGTTGTAACCACAGCTTCTCGTGTTTTAACCACAAGGTCACAGATTCTCGTGTTTTAAACACACGGTCACAAGTTCACGTGTTGAAACACACTGTCACAGATTCTCGTGTTGTAACCACAAGGTCACAGCTTCTCGTGTTTTAACCACAAGGTCACATATTCTCGTGTTGTAACCACAAGGTCACAGGTTCTCGTGTTGTAACCACAAGGTCACAGATTCTCGTGTTTTAACCACAAGGTCACAGATTCTCGTGTTGTAACCACAAGGTCACATATTCTCGTGTTTTAACCACAAGTTCACAGGTTCTCGTGTTTTAACCACAAGGTCACAGGTTCTCGTGTTTTAACCACAAGGTCACAGGTTCTCGTGTTTAACCACAAGGTCACAGGTTCCAGAGATTTTGATACCGGCGTCAGCACGCAAATCGCTGATGAAATTTCCCTCACGGGTAAAACGAAATGCCTCAACCCCTAGTTGTCCTTCAACTAGCATCTAGCCTTACTGCAGGTGAATGAGAAATTGGGTTTCCGTCTATATTAAATGTGACCCCTCCTTAATTGCCTGAGCTTTCTGTAAAAGAGTGAAAAATCAACTTCAAAGGTCTTACTAATCACTGAGAGCCACTGAGAGCCTGTCTTCTTCGTACATTGTACATTTTGATAGCCAATTCCTTTCTCTAAATGTTTCTTGCTATGTGTATTTGTATATATATATATATATATATATATATATATATATATATATATATATATCGGTATTTTTTGTATTATCGGTTTTCCCCCTCTCATTTTCCCTTCTCCTTCATATTCCTCCAACTTAGTCCTTACCTTACATTCCCTCTGCCTCATTTCCCCTTCCCTTTCTCTTTCTTCTCCTGGCTGTCCCATCATCCTGTTCTTATATCCTCTCAATTTTTGCCTCTCTCTCTCTCTCTCTCTCTCTCTCTCTCTCTCTCTCTCTCTCTCTCTCTCTCTCTCTCTCTCTCTCTCTCTCTCTCTCTCTCTCTCTCTCTCTCTCCCCCTCTCTCTCTCTCTCTCTCTCTCACACACACACACACACACACACTCCCCCTCCTCTCTCTCCTCTCTCTTGAAGGGCTTGACGTTGGAGGTCCATGTTTTGTAACCATTGGACCGGAAACTCTAAAGACACACCGTCGTCTCAGCTGGCTCGAGGCCAAATTGTGGTCCCTGTGGCTTAATCCACATTCGGCGATCGGGTGAGCCCCACTACACTACAATGCATAGGAAGCCTCCATATCCTCTTCCCACCTCGCTCTCCCTATCCTGGTCTCTATTCTCTGTCTCCCTCTTTCTACTCACTCCATGCCTTCACCCTTCACCCTTCACCTTTCACCCTTCTCACCCTTTCTGTCCTATCAGCCCTCTCCATTTCTCTCAAAATATAATTCACTGGTAGATTGCGACCAAAAAGAACAATAAAATTCAATGATATAGATGTATTGGCATTAATATTACACAAAAATTATAAAGCAGATAATAAAATAAGCAAGAAGTAGGCAGATAGATAGGTAAATAAATGATAATTAAACAAATAGGTTAACAGAATAACCGATAGATAGAAAACAAGAAAATGATAAGTTAACAGATAAATAAATAAGCACCCACTGAGTAAACAGGATATATAACTAAACGATAAGAAAAATTTAAGATAAATAAACTAAAAGTAACCACATAAATGAATAAAGAAACAAGTCAACAGATAGAATAATAAACAACAAGTATATAGGTAGATAAATAAGCCATAAATAAATAGAAACATAAACAAATAAGCCATAAATAAATAGAAACATAAATAAATTATCAGAAAACATACAAATAAACAGTAAAAAACCCCATATTATAGACAGATAAACTAAAGGTAAACAGATAGATAATTAAACTATAAGTAGATAAAAAGATAAACAATAAATTAATAGATAGATAAATAAACTTTAAGTAAACAAATAGATACATAAGAAAAAAATAATAAGATAAATAAATAAACAATAAATAGACGGAAAACTTAATGCATAAAACGAAGAGTTAGATCCTTAAGTCGTGAAATAAAATTAAAAGCTATGAAAATATTACTTGTTTAAGATCCAGGGTTGCTTAGAGCAGGACAAAGCATTGAGCAGTTTTGATTTTTCACTGGCAACAGAGATTTCTCGATATCTCTGCAAAGAAGTGAAAGATTTTCATACAAATAGTCAAATGAACCAAAAGGGAGAAATATATAGTGAAATAAAAAAGTCAAATGAATCAGAAGGGGAAATATATAGTGAGATAAAAAAGTCAAATGGGTCAGAAGGAGAAATATATAGTGAAATAAAAAAAGTCAAATGGGTCAGAAGGGAGAAATATATACTGAAATAAAAAAATCAAATGAATCAAAAGGGAAATATATAGTGAAATAAAAAAGTCAAATGGGTCAGAAGGGGGAAATATATAATGAAATAAAAAAAGTCAAATGAATCAGAAGGGGAAATATATAGTGAAATAAAAAAAGTCAAATGAATCAGAAAGGAAATATATAGTGAGATAAAAAGCAAAGTACATGTGTATAGCAATGATGTTTTCTTTCTCTTTCTGTCGTTGTTTGTTTAGTTTATCATACGTTGTCAATCTGTACTGGTACAACAGATGTGTCTGGCTAAGAAACCCACTCCCCGGGAGACAAGGGAATCAGTAGTCCAGGAGCAAGGTTTCAGCCACTCAATCAGAAGGTAATGGGTTCGAGCCCTGCCAACGGGTGAATAATTTTCTAATTTTTTTATAACGGGCTCGTAGACGATGGCTTCTTAGGTGGACATCAAGGAATTCCAATCTGACGAAGTTCTTGTCTACTTGTGGATTTCATTGTGTTGAAAGAAAGGTTCCCCAATTATCCCATTACTTTCTTCAACGTAAGTGTTTGCCATTACCTCGAGCCTTGATATAATAATATATGACTATGAGAGAGAGAGAGAGAGAGAGAGAGAGAGAGAGAGAGAGAGAGAGAGAGAGAGAGAGAGAGAGAGAGAGAGAGAGAGAGAGAGAGAGAGAGAGGAGAGAGAGAGAGAGAGAGAGAGAGAGAGAGAGAGAGAGAGAGAAAGAGAGAGAGAGAGAGAGAGGAGAGGAGGAGGAGTTAGAGAGAGAGGGGGAGGGAGAGGGGAATTGGCTCATCATTACATTTTCAATAAATCACATCTTTGTACTTACCTCCAATGCAAATTTCCATTCCTCCCAGCCTCCATTTGCTACGGCATTGCAGTAAATCAGGTTTTTTGAGGTTAGGATCAATTCTTGAATAGAAATATTTTATTAGATTAGAGAACTGTCATTGGAACAATAACACAATTCCGTCAATTCGCTCTTTAGATACACCTGAATATCAACAGTTAAAAAGAAATGTGATGCACCGATAGCCTAGTCGGTAGAGTGTCTGACTACAATTGCAGGAGGCCCAAGTTTGATTCCCGCTTAGGGCAAATGTTTCTGGCTCTCCTGTCGACCCAGCAGCGAAATGAGTATATCTTTTCAGACTTAGCATTTCAGTTTGCTTAGACAATGACTATCCTATCATCATTTCAATTTGCTTAGAGAAAGACAATGCTATCAGGATTTCAATTTGCTTAGAGAAAGATTATCCTCCTACTACTGCTACTACTACTGCTACTGCTACTACTGCTGCTGCTGCTGCTGCTGCTACTGCTGCTGCTGCTGCTGCTGCTACTGCTACTGCTACTGCTGCTACTGCTGCTGCTGCTGCTGCTGCTGCTGCACTGCTGCTGCTGCTGCTGCTGCTGCTACTGCTACTACTACTACTACTACTACTACTACTACTACTACTACTGCTACTACTACTACTACTACTACTACTACTACTAAATAGTTCTTGTATAGCGCCCAAACCCAATACATATCAAGCTCAGCGCACTCAGTTATCAGCCTATTGTTTTACTAGGCGAATAAAAACAAAAATTAGTTTACAACTCTATGAAACACACTGTGTGGGATTTCTCATGAAAGCAATTTTCCTATCCGGTCAATGATTTGATCCTATTCTTGGGTACTTAAAAGGGAAATATTTATCAAATTAGGAAATCATGTGCGCGAGGAAGAAAGTGAAAAGAAAGGAAAAGAAGAGTTTGAAAAAGAAAAAGACAGAGTTTGAAGAAAGGGAAAAGACAGAGTGAAGAAAGTGAAAAGACAGAGCTTGAAGAAAGTGAAAAGACAAAGCTTGAAGAAAGTGAAAAGACAGAGTTTGAAGAAAGGAAAAAGATAAGAGTTTGAAGAAAGTGAAAAGACAGACTTTGAAGAAAGGGAAAAGACAGAGTTTGAAGAAAGGAAAAAGATAAGAGTTTGAAGAAAGTGAAAAGACAGACTTTGAAGAAAGGAAAAGACACAGTTTGAAGAAAGGGATAAGACAAAGTTTAAAGAAAGGGAAAAGACAAAGTTTGAAGAAAGGAAAAGACAAAGTTTTAAAGAGAAAGGGAAAAGTTTGAATAAAGGAAAAAAGATGGAGTGTGAGGGAAAGACAAGTTTGAAGAAAGGAGAAAGATAAGAGTTTGAAGAAAGGAGAAAGATAAGAGTTTGAAGAAAGGAGAAAGATAAGAGTTTGAAAGAAAGGAGAAAGATAAGAGTTTGAAGAAAGGAGAAAGATAAGAGTTTGAAGAAAGGAGAAAGATAGAGTTTGAAGAAAGGAGAAAGATAAGAGTTTGAAGAAAGGAGAAGATAGAGTTTGAAGAAAGGAGAAAGATAAGAGTTTGAAGAAAGGAGAGAAAGATAAGAGTTTGAAGAAAGAGAAAGATAAGAGTTTGAAGAAAGGAGAAAGATAAGAGTTTGAAGAAAGGAGAAAGATAAGAGTTTGAAGAAAGGAGAAAGATAAGAGTTTGAAGAAAGGAGAAAGATAAGAGTTTGAAGAAAAGAAAGATAAGAGTTTGAAGAAAGGAGAAAAGATAAGAGTTTGAAGAAAGGAGAAAGATAAGAGTTTGAAGAAAAGGAGAAAGATAAGAGTTTGAAGAAAGGAGAAAGATAAGAGTTTGAAGAAAGGAGAAAGATAAGAGTTTGAAGAAAGGAGAAGATAAGAGTTTGAAGAAAGGAGAAAGATAAGAGTTTGAAGAAAGGAGAAAGATAAGAGTTTGAAGAAGAAAGGAGAAAGATAAAAGTTTGAAGAAGAAAGGAGAAAGATAAGAGTTTGAAGAAAGGAGAAAGATAAGAGTTTGAAGAAAGGAGAAAGATAAGAGTTTGAAGAAAGGAGAAAGATAAGAGTTTGAAGAAAGGAGAAAGATAAGAGTTTGAAGAAAGGAGAAAGATAAGAGTTTGAAGAAAGGAGAAAGATAAGAGTTTGAAGATAAAGTTTGAAGAAAGGAGAAAGATAAGAGTTTGAAGAAAGGAGAAAGATAAGAGTTTGAAGAAAGGAGAAAAGAAAGGAGAAAGAAAAGACAGAGTTTGAAGAAAAGGAGAAAGATAAGAGTTTGAAGAAAGGAGAAAGATAAAGTTTGAAAGGGAGAAGATAGACAGAGTTTGAAGAAAGGAGAAAGATAAGAGTTTGAAGAAAGGAGAAAGATAAGAGTTTGAAGAAAGGAGAAAGATAAGAGTTTGAAGAAAGGGAAAAAGACAGAGTTTGAAGAAAGGAGAAAGATAAGAGTTTGAAGAAAGGAGAAGAAAGTTTGAAGTTTGAAAAGGAGAAGAAGAGTTTGAAGAAAGGGAGAAGACAGAGTTTGAAGAAAGGGAAAAGACAGAGTTTGAAGAAAGGAAAAGATAAGAGTTTGGAAATAAGACAGAGTTTGAAGAAAGGAGAAAAGACAGAGTTTGAAGAAAGTTTGAAGAAAGGAAAAGATAAGAGTTTGAAGAAAGGAAAAGACAGAGTTTGAAGAAAGGAGAAAAAAGAGTTTGAAGAAAGGAGAAAGATAAGAGTTTGAAGAAAGGGATAAAGTTTGAAGAAAGGAGAAAGATAAGAGTTTGAAGAAAGGAGAAAGATAAGAGTTTGAAGAAAGGGAGAAAGACAGAGTTTGAAGAAAGGAAAAAGATAAGAGTTTGAAGGAAGGAGAAAGATAAGAGTTTGAAGAAAGGAGAAAGATAAGAGTTTGAAGAAAGGGGAAAAAGATGAAGAAAGGAGAAAGATAAGAGTTTGAAGAAAGGGAAAGAAAGTTTGAAGAAAGGGAGAAGATAAGAGTTTGAAGAAAGGAGAAAATAGAGTTTGAAGAAAAGGAGAAGATAAGAGGAAGAAAATGAACAGAGTTTGAAGAATAAGAGGAAAAAAGACAGAGTTTGAAAAGGAAGGAAAGACAAAGTTTGAAGAAAGGAAAAAAGATAAAAGTTTGAAGAAAGGGAAAAGACAAAGTTTGAAGAAAGGAAAAAGATAAGAGTTTGAAGGAAGGAGAAAGATAAGAGTTTGAAGAAAGGAAAAGATAAGAGTTTGAAGAAAGGGAAAAGACAGAGTTTGAAGAAAGGAAAAAGACAGAGTTTGAAGAAGAAAGGAAAAGAAAGACAGAGTTTGAAGAAAGGAAAAGACAGAGTTTGAAGAAAGAAAGAGTTTGAAGAAAGGAAAAGATAAGAGTTTGAAGAAAGGAAAAAGACAGAGTTTGAAGAAAGGGAAAAGACAGAGTTTGAAGAAAGGGAAAAGACAGAGTTTGAAGAAAGGAAAAAGACAGAGTTTGAAGAAAAGAAAGGAAAAGACAGAGTTTAAAGAAATGCAAAGTTTGAAGAAAGCAAAGTTTGAAGAGAAGCAAAGTTTGAAAAAGAAAGAGTTTAAAGAAATGAAGAAAAAAAGACAGAGTTTGAAGAAGAGTTTGAAAAGAAAAGACAGAGTTTGAAGAAAGGGAAAAAAAGATAGAGTTTGAAAAGAAAGGTTTAAAGATAAAAAAAAAAGACAAAGTTTAAAAGAAATAAAAAAGACAGAGTTTGAAGAAAGGGAAAAGGAGTTTAAGATAAGAGTTTGAAGAAAGGAAAAAGATAAGAGTTGGAAGAAATAAAAAAGACAGAGTTTGAAGAAAGGAAAAAGATAAGAGTTTGAAGACATATTGATAGGGATGCCAGACCTTTTAAACACTTCGGCTACTCACTTGTTAGTTTTTGGGTTATCCATCCTCCTTGAATTGCCTCGATGCTTCATCCATGCAATTCTCATTCCCTGTACTGCATGCGTAGCTAGCAATAAGACCACGCGTATATCTAGAGGTCAAGGATGAAGAAAATGTATGGAAAATAAAGATATTGATATAAAAACATTAACCGTAAAAAGAAAGAGTGCATTCGTGTATGCTTTGGATATCGCACCTTATGGATTGAGATTGAATGAAGATCTTATTTCCTTTGATAGATACGACAAATGTACATATCGTACAGGAATGACATACTTGACACCTGATCTGGAAATGGAAGAAACTTTTCTTTTAAAAGGGGATAAACAAGGGGTTTTCAACCTGGGAGCAACTTGGCCTCCGGGATTTCAGGGATTTCAGGTAGGGACGTACAGCCACAGATTGGCAGACACCTTTGAATTCACCTTTAGGGAGAGATGAGTTTGAATGACTTTCTGATATAATGGTGAAAGTGTTACATGGATCAAAATAAAAAAAAGGCGAAAACCAGTGATATACACCTTTCCCCACTTTGAACGTAGTTCTTCCTTTTCAGTTTTGTCAAAACCAACCGTATACATCACAATGTTGGTTGTTACTCCAATGAGCCACCTACACTCAAATATTGCTTACTGCTGCTGTCTTATGGATAGAGCTAGAACAAACTCATGAGCTGAATATATATATATATATATATATATCATTATGAGCTGATCGATCTTTGTTAACCAAAGGCTCTGTTGAAAGGCCACTATGAGTTGTAACCATATTTTGCATGCAGGCTTTAAATCATCCCCAGATCGTTTTTGCTTGAGAAAACGTTTTGCCAAAAGTAACGTTGAATTAAATGCAAACCATTGTTTCCCAGTCTTTGTGACTCTCATTTTCATTCAGCTTGCAAGTCATATTGAACAGGTCTTATCACCAAAGGGTTGGCATCGTAAGCCAACCATTCACACCTACCAGCGTAACCTCAATATCGAATACTAATCCGATCTAATAATCGTACTTGATATCACCCCAGGGTGTAACATTGCTTGTTTCAAATAAGAAGAGGGAACGGATGGAGAACACTGTAATCTTCGGCTAAATGCACGATCATCCAGTAGACAAGAGAACCTTGCTTTTAGGTGGTTTCACTCATAGTCATGGTGTTTAGCGGCATCAGTTGGGGATAATTTAAAATTTGAAAAAACAAAACTTTCTCGTCTGATTTCCCAAGTCGCCGCACTTTGGTTGCAAGATTGGGACTGTTTTTGGCTCCCATGTATGTGCATGTGTGTGTGTGTGTGTGGGGGGGGGGGGGGGGAGGAGACAGGGGTGTGGGATGTTTGCATTTCATTAGTTATTGTTTTAACTAAAACACATTGTTGAGATGAATTTTTGAGCAGATGTTTGACATGGAAAGTGTTTCAAACAGTGGAGTCTTTCTCACAAACATAAAAAGAACTGTTTCGCATAATGGTCTTACTTTTAAGTCTTTCTCACCAAAATAAAAACAACTGTTTCGCATGGTGGTCATATTTTTAAGTCTTTCTCACTAACATAAAAACAACTGTTTTGCATGATGGTCATACTTTTAAGTCTTTCTCACCAAAATAAAAACAACTGTTTCGCATGATGGTCTTACTTTTAAGTCTTTCTCACTAACATAAAAACAACTGTTTCGCATGATGGTCATACTTTTAAATTGATGATTCTCTCACACAGCATGCAATTAGCTCTTAGGTCGATCATTCTTTTACACCGCATGCAATTAGCTCTTAGGTAGATCATTCTCTTACACAGCATGCATTTAGGTCGTATCTGGGTCATTCTCTTACACAGCATGCAATTAGGTCTTATCTGGATCATTTTCTTACACAGCATGCAATTAGCTCTTATCTGGATCATTCTCTTACACAGCATGCAATTAGCTCTTAGGTAGATCATTCTTTTACACATCATGCAATTAGCTCTTATCTGGATCATTCTCTTGCACAGCATGCAATTAGCCCTTATCTGGATCATTATCTTACACAGCATGCAATTAGGTCTTATCTGGATCATTCTCTTACACCGCATGCAATTAGCTCTTATCTGGATCATTCTCTTGTATAGCATGCAATTAGCTCTTATCTGGATCATTCTCTTACACAGCATGCAATTAGCGTTTAGGTAAATCATTCTTTTACACAGCATGCATTTAGATTTTAGGTAGATCATTCTCTTACACATCATGCAATTAGCTCTTATTTGGATCATTCTCTTACACAGCATGCAATTATGTCTTATCTGGATCATTCTCTTACACAGCATGCAATTAGCTCTTGGGTAGATCATTCTCTTACACAGCATGCAATTAGGTCGTAGGTAGATGGTTATCTTATACAGCATGCAATTAGCTCTTAGGTAGATCATTCTGTTACACAGCATGCCATTAGCTCTTGGGTGGATCATTCTTTTACACAGCATGCAATTAGCTGTTAGGTGGATCATTCTCTTACACAGCATGCAATTAACTCTTAAGTAAGTCATTCTCTTAGACAGCATGCAATTAGCTCTTAGGTAGATCATTCTCTTATACAGCATGCAATTAACTCTTAAAGTGGATCATTCTCTTACACAGCATGCAATTAGCTCTTAGGTAGATCATTCTCTTACACAGGATGCAATTAGCTCTTAGGTAGATCATTCTCTTACACAGCATGCAATTAACTCTTAGGTAAATCATCCTCTTACACAGCATGCAATTAGCTCTTAGGTAGATCATTCTCTTACACAGCATGCAATTAACTCTTAGGTAATTCATTCTGTTTCACAGCATGCAATTAACTCTTAGGTAGACCATTCTCTTACACAGCATGCAATTAACTATGAAGTGGATCATTCTCTTACACAGCATGCAATAAGCTCTTAGGTAGATCATTCTCTTACACAGCATGCAATTAGCTCTTAGGTAGATTGTTCTCTTACAGAGCATGCAATTAGCTCTTATCTTAATCATTCTCTTACACAGCATGCAATTAGCTCTTAGGTAGATTGTTCTCTTACACAGCATGCAATTAGCTCTTAGGTAGATCATTCTCTTACACAGCATGCAATTAGCTCTTAGGTAGATCATTCTCTTACATAGCATGCAATTAGCTCTTAAGTAGATTGTTCTCTTACACAGCATGCGATTAGCTCTTAGATGGATTATTCTCTTACACAGCATGCAATTAGCTTATATCTGGATCATTCTCTCACACAACATGCAATTAGCTCTTATGTAGATCATTCTCTTACACAGCATGCAATTAACTCTTAAGTGGATCATTCTCTTACACAGCATGCAATTAGCTCTTTAGTAGATCATTCTCTTACACAGCATGCAACTAGCTCTTAGGTAGATCATTCTCTTACACAGCATGCAATTAGCTCTTTAGTAGATAATTCTCTTACACAGCATGCAACTAGCTCTTAGGTAGATGATTCTCTGTTAGGTAGATAGTTCTCTTACACGGCATGCAATTAGCTCTTAGTAGATTATTCTCTTATACAGCATGCAATTAGCTCTCATAGGGATCATTCACTTACAAAGCATGCAATTAGCTGTTATCTGGATCATTCTCTTACACAGTATGCAATTAGCTCTTAGGTAGATCATTCTCTTACAAAGCATGCAATTAGCTCGTATCTGGATCATTCTCTTACACAGCATGCAATTAGCTCTTATGTAGATCATTCTCTTACACAGCATGCAATTAGTTCTTAGGTAAATCATCCAGTTACACAGCATGCAATTAGCTCTTAGGTAGATTATTCTCTTACACAGCATGTAATTAGCTCTTAGGTAGATTATTCTCTTACACAGCATGCAATTAGCTCTTAGGTAGATTATTCTCTTACACAGCATGCAATTAGCTCTTTAGTAGATCATTCTCTTACACAGCATGCAACTAGCTCTTAGGTAGATCATTCTCTTACACATCATGCAATTAACTCTTAAGTGGGTCATTCTCTTATACAGCATGCAATTAGCTCTTAGGTAAATCATTCTCTAACACAGCATGCAATTAGCTCTTAGGTAGATCATTCTCTTACACAGCATGCAATTAGCTCTTGGGTAGATCATTCTCTTACACAGCATGCAATTAGCTGATAGGTAGATCATTCTCTTACAGAGCATGCAATTAGCTCTTAGGTACATCATTCTCTTACACGGCATGCAATTAGCTCTTAGGTAGATCATTCTCTTACACAGCATGCAAGCGCTTATCTGGATCATTCTCTTACACAGCATGCAAGTAGCTCTTATCTGGATCATTCTCTTACACAGCATGCAATTAGCTCTTAGGTAGATCATTCTCTTAAACAGCATGCAATTAGCTCTTATCTGGATCATTCTCTTTACAGTATGCAATTAGCTCTTAGGTAGATCATTCTCTTAAACAGCATGCAATTAGCTCTTAGATGGATCATTCTCTTACACAGCATGCAATTGACTCTTAAGTGGATCATTCTCTTACACAGCATTCAATTAGCTGTTAGGTAGATCATTCTCTTACACAGCATGCGATTAGCTCTTAGCTAGATTGTTCTCTTACACAGCATGCAATTAGCCATTATCTGGATCATTCTCTTACACAGCATGCAATTAGCTCTTAGGTAGATCATTCTCTTACACAGCATGCAATTAGCTCTTAGGTAGATCATTCTCTTACACAGCATGCAATTAGTTCTTAGGTAAATCATTCAGTTACACAGCATGCAATTAGCACTTTAGTAGATCATTCTCTTACACAACATGCAACTAGCTCTTAGGTAAATCATTCTCTTACACAGCATGCAAATAACTCTTAAGTGGATGATTCTCTTACACAGCTTGCAATTAGCTGTTAGGTGGGTCATTCTCTTAAACAGCATGCAATTAGCTCTTAGGTAGATCATTCACTTACACATCATGCAATTAGCTCTTATCTGGATCATTCTCTTACACAGCATGCAATTCGCTGTTGGGTGGATCATTCTCTTACACAGCATGCAATTAGCTATTGGGTGGATCGTTCTCTTACAGCATGCCATGAGCTCTTGGGTGGATCATTCTGTTACACAGCATGCCATGAGCTCTTGGGTGGATCATTCTCTTACAGAGCATTCAATTAGCTCTTAGGTGGATCATTTTCTTACAGCATGCAATTAGGTCTTAAGTAGACCATTCTCTTACACAGCATGCAATTAGCTCTTGGGTGGATCATTCTTACACAGCATGCAATTAGGTCTTAGGTAGATCATTTTCTCACACAGGATGCAATTAGCTCTTAGGTGGATCATTCTCTTACACAGCATGCAATTAACTCTTAACTGAATCATTCTCTTATACAGCATGCAATTAGGTCTTAAGTGGATCATTTCTCTTACACAGCATGCAATTAGCTCTTAGATGGATCATTCTCTTACACAGCATGCAATTAACTCTTACTTGGATCATTCTCTTACACAGCATGCAATTAGGTCTGAGGTAGATCATTTTCTTACACAGCATGCAATTAGCTCTTAGATGGATTATTCTCTTACACAGCATGGAATTAGCTCTTAGGTAGATCATTCTCTTACACAGCCTGCAATTAGCTCTTAGGTAGATTGTTCTCTTACACAGCATGCAATTAGCTTTTCTATCTGGATCATTCTCGTACACAGCATGCAATTAGCTCTTATGTGGATCATTCTCTTACACAGCATGCAATTAGTTCTTATCTGGATCATTCTCTCATACAGCATGCAATTAGCTCGTATGTAGATCATTCTCTTACACAACATGCAATTAGCTCTTCGGTAAATCATTCTCTTACACAACACGCAATTAGCCCTTAGGTAGATCGTTCTCTTAAACAGCGTGCAATTAGCTCTTAAGTGGATCATTCTCTTATACAGCATTCACTTAGCTGTTAGGTAGATCATTCTTTACACAGCATGCAATTAGCTCTTAGGTAGATTGTTCTCTTACACAGCATGCAATTAGCTCTTATCTGGATCATTCTCTTACAGAGCATGCAATTAGTTCTTAGGTACATTATTCTCTTACACAGCATCACGAATTGGCTCTTAGCTAGATTATTCTCTTACACAGCATGCAATTAACTCTTAAGTGGATCATTCTCTTACACAGCATGCAATTAGTTCTTAGGTAAATCATTCAGTTACACAATATGCAATTAGCTCTTAGGTAGATCATTCTCTTACACAGCATGCACTAACTCTTAGGAGAGATCATTCTCTTACACAGCATGCAATTAACTCTTAAAGTGGATGATTTCTTACACAACTATGCAATTGGCTGTTAGGTGGGTCATTCTCTTACACAGCATGCAATTAGCTCTTCAGATCATTCTCTTACACAACAGGCCATTGGCTCTTGGGTCGATCATTCTCTTACACAGCATGCAATTAGCTCTTAGATAGATCATTCACTTACACATCATGCAATTAGCTCTTATCTGGATTATTCTTTTACACAGCATGCAATTCACTCTTGGGTGGATCATTCTGTTACAAAGCATGTAATTAGGCCTTAGGTAGATCATTCTCTTACACATCATGCAATTAGCGCTTGGGTGGATCGTTCTCTTACACAGCATGCAATTAGCTCTTAGGTAGATCATTCTCTTACACTTACACAGCATGCAATTAGCTTTTGGGTAGATCATTCTCTTACACATCATGCAATTAACTCTTGGGTGAGATCATTCTCTTACAGCATGCAATTAACTCTTAACTGAATCATTCTCTTACAAAGCGTGCAATTAGGTCTTAAGTGGATCATTCTCTTACACAGCATGCAATAAGCTCTTAAGTGGATCATTCTCTTACACAGCATGCAATTAGCTCTTAGGTAAATTATTCTCTTACGTGGCATGCAAATAGCTGGAGACGATTATATTAAAAATGACAAGAAAAAAAACATATTATTTACTATGATTATTGAACGTGTAATGAACCTTACATTTCATTGTGTTTTGCTCCAACGTTATTCAGTCCAAGTTTGTTGAATGTATTCGTCGTAATGGCGGCCAAGAATTTCTGCGAAAAGATCATTGGCAACCAAGTTGTTTAATTTGAACCATACTTACTTCGAATTACCTTCAAGGGAGGTAATCTGGTTCACATGTACGTGCATGTGTGTGTGTGTGTGTGGGGGGAGGGACAGGGGTGTGTGATGTTTGCATTTCATTAGTTATTGTTTTAACTAAAACACATTGTTGAGATTAATTTTTGAGCAGATGTTTGACATGGAAAGTGTTTCAAACAGTGGAGTCTTTCTCACCAACATAAAAACAACTGTTTCGCATGATGGTCTTACTTTTAAGTCTTTCTTACCAACATAAAAACAACTGTTTCGCATGGTGGTCATATTTTTAAGTCTTTCTTACCAACATAAAAACAACTGTTTCGCATGATGGTCTTACTTTTAAGTCTTTCTTACCAACATAAAAACAACTGTTTCGCATGATGGTCTTACTTTTAAGTCTTTCTCACTAACATAAAAACAACTGTTTCGCATGATGCTCATACTTTTAAGTCTTTCTTACCAACATAAAAACAACTGTTTCGCATGATGGTCTTACTTTTAAGTCTTTCTCACCAACATAAAAACAACTGTTTCACATGATGGTGATACTTTTACGTCTTTCTCACCAACATAAAAACAACTGTTTCGCATGGTGGTCATATTTTTAAGTCTTTCTCACCAACATAAAAACAACTGTTTCGCATGATGGTGATACTTTTACGTCTTTCTCACCAACATAAAAACAACTGTTTCGCATGGTGGTCATATTTTTAAGTCTTTCTCACCAACATAAAAACAACTGTTTCGCATGATGGTCTTACTTTTAAGTCTTTCTCACCAACATAAAAACAACTGTTTCGCATGATGGTCATATTTTTGCAAAGTGGATCATTCTCTTACACAGCATGCAATTAGCTCTTAGGTGGATCATTTTCTTACACAGCATGCAATTAAATCTTAAGTGGATCATTCTCTTACACAGCATGCAATTAGCTCTTAAGTAGATCATTCTTTTACACAGCATGCAATTAGCTCTTGGGTAGATC
>JAXRKP010000021.1:788445-791508 GCA_037039925.1 Doris montereyensis
AAATGATGATGAAGCAAACACACCCACAAACAAACAAGTAAACAAACCTGAAAAGGTCCATTGACGGATGTGGTGAGCATACTCGCAACATAACCTAGTTCAGCATTGGTAGTAGACCAAGGCACGTAATCCATTTCATTCTTCAGATATTCTATGACGTTCCAAAGCTATCTCAAAATCGAGATCATCAGACCTTGGGGAAACATTGCATAAAGAATGAAGATTAAACAACAGAATAAGTATGCATTGATAAAGCTTCTTTTTTCTCTTATTTGCTATTTTGTGCTCTGAATAATAGGCCGAATATGTTATGAAAGAGGACATACAGTATTCATATTATAAAAAATGATGTGATAAGCCTTAAAACTAAACCCTCCAAAACTGTATTTAATTGTTTTCTTTTTAGCTTAATCTTGAAGTTATTGAATTAATACAAGGGCTGATAACCCTTTCCCACCCTCCACCTATGCACACACACACACACACACACACACACAAACATATACACACACACACACTCACACAAACATACACACACCCATACCCACCACACACACACACACACACACACACACACACACAACCAAACACAAAAGAAGAGCAACGAAAGACAAACACAGCATCTTTCCACCTATACATCACTGCAGAGGTTCCCTAGCTGGTGTGACTTATGTTAATTGAAAATTGCTCACCATACAGAATGAGAAGTTACCAAGGGATGCTAAGTAAAAGTAAAATTCCTCCAAGAGCGTTACGATTCATAGAGCGGCAGCTTATCCAGTTTCAATAGCATGAAATGGAACATGTGACGATAGTCACCTCCTGGTGAGGATGCTAGTTTGACGCAACATTCTCCCAAGCTAGTGGTGCTTGTATTCATTTAAACCTTGGTAGATTTGGGAAAATGAGTGTGAAGTGTCTTTCCCAAGGAACATAACGTCCAGCCCAGCTTTGTTGGGATTCAAACTCAGAACCGCGCAGCCACCGGAGCCACAAGGGATACCAGACCTCAAATACTAAACCATTGACACCAAGTTGCTTACTTTGCAGACCCCAGACACTAAACCATTGACACCAAGTTGCTTACTTTGCTAGACCCCAGACACTAAACCATTGACACCAAGTTGCTTACTTTGCCAGACCCCAGACACTAAACTATTGACACCAAGTTGCTTACTTTGCAAGACCCCAGACACTAAACCATTGACACCAAGTTGCTTACTTTGCAAGATCCCAAACATAAAACCATTGACACCAAGCTGCTTACTTTGCAAGACCCCAGACACTAAACCATTGACACCAAGTTGCTTACTTTGCTAGAGACCCCAGACACTAAACCATTGACACCAAGTTGCTTACTTTGCCAGACCCCAGACACTAAACTATTGACACCAAGTTGCTTACTTTGCCAGACCCAGACACTAAACCATTGACACCAAGTTGCTTACTTTGCCAGACCCCAGACACTAAACCATTGACACCAAGTTGCTTATATTGCCAGACCCCAGACACTAAACCATTGACACCAAGTTGCTTACTTTGCCAGACCCCAGACACTAAACTATTGACACCAAGTTGCTTACTTTGCAGAACCCCAGACACTAAACCATTGACACCAAGTTGCTTACTTTGCAAGATCCCAAACACTAAACCATTGACACCAAGTTGCTTACTTTGCAAGACCCCAGACACTAAACCATTGACTTCAAGTTGCTTACTTTGCTAGACCCCAGACACTAAAACCATTGACACCAAGTTGCTTACTTTGCAAGATCCCAAACACTAAACCATTGACACCAAGTTGCTTACTTTGCAAGATCCCAGACACTAAACCATTGACACCAAGTTGCTTACTTTGCAAGATCCCAGACACTAAACCATTGACACCAAGTTGCTTACTTTGTTAGACCCCAGACACTAAACCATTGACACCAAGTTGCTTGCTTTGCCAGACCCCAGGCGTCATTGATAATCTGTGCTCTGTTCTTTATTGGGATGACCTGTGAGGAGAAAAGAATAATGTGAGAAATATATACGATTGTTTATGTCTCAGTCATAAATAAGTATAACAATATGATACAAATTTCCTTCTATTACTATTACTAGGTTCTTTCTTTCTTTTTTTTATCACTTCCCATTGTACCTTTTGGGGTATGAGTTCAGATGCCTGAGATGATCTTTCTCCAGGATGCCCTGTCCTGGTATTTTCTGTTTCCTTCAAAAGTTAAATTTATATGCTTTAATGCCTCTTTTATATCTTCTTCCCACTTTCTCGAGGTCTGCCTTAGGCCTTTTACCTTTGGGCTTTGCACTGTATACTGATTTAGCTATTTTGTTATCATTCATTTTGTTTACATGCCCAAACCATCTTAATTACAGGCGGATCTTGGCTGACAGAAAGCAACCTGCTGCCTTACAGGCCGGTCATGGTTGACCAAAGTCTAAGGGAGATAACCTGACAGAAAATAACACATTGCCTTGCAGGCCGGTCGTGGTTGACCAAAAGAATAAAGGAGTTAACCCTGACAGAGAATAACAAGGCCTTGTAGGGGACCTCAATGTGGCAGCCCCACCATCTACCTAGGGTATAGAGGGGCTAATCCCTGCTTATCCAAAAACCAAACCGATTCAGAGAAAAATACAATGTATATCCGGCTTGACTACTACTACTACTACTACTACTACTACTATCTACTACTACTACTACTACTACTACTACTACTACTACTACTACTACTACTACTACTACTACTACTACTACTACTACTACTACTACTTACTACTACTACTACTACTAATACTGAATACTAATACTGCCTAATTACTACTACTACTACTACTACTACTACTGACTACTACTACTACTACTACTACTACTACTACTACTACTACTACTACTATTACTACTACTACTACTACTACTACTACTACTACTACTACTACTACTGATACTGCTATGACTACTCTACTACTACTACTACTACTACTACTACTACTACTACTACTACTACTACTACTACTACTACTACTACTACTACTACTACTACTACTACTATTACTACT
>JAXRKP010000210.1:7500-15000 GCA_037039925.1 Doris montereyensis
TAAATGAAAGCATTGATACATTTACTTGTTTGAGCTTCCACAAACCTACATTCATGTTCTTCATGTTTGAGGGTACCTATGCGATTGAATCCATAAATGGGATAAACAAAAGAGGACTTACGATACAACCCTGTCTTACTCCTATATCTACATCAAATTCTGCAGATATGTTTCCAGTTACTCTCATTGCACATGTTGGTTTATTGTAAAAAAATGTAATGACTTCTATTAAATTTTGCTTTACATTGTGTTCTTTTATAGAATGCCATAGTCCGTCCCTCGTCATAGTGTCAAATGTCTTTTCTAAGTCAACAAAACACAGGTGCAAGTCAATGTTTCTCTCAAGGAATTTTCTATTATTTGTCTAATTGTAAACCTGTACACTTCTTCCTGGTCTAAATCCAATGTGATGCTCTTCAATCTGATCCTCTACTTTTCCTTAGTCTCATTTCCAGAATCCTGGCATACACTTTTCCTGGTACGCTAACTAGTGATATCCCTCTATAGTTTGAGCATTCTATAGCTAATCCTTTCTTATGTATTGGTACTACCGTTCCCTTTTTCCAGTCGTCTGGCACCTGTTTGGACTTCCATGCTTGTTGAAATATTGCATGTAGTAGTTTGTCTGCCTCTTTCCCTTGGTTTTTAATCCTTTCTAGAATAACTTGATCTGCTCCTGGGGTTTTTCCTGATTTCACTTTTCTTATAGCTGTTTGAAGTTCTTCCATTGAGATATCTACATCTTCAGCTGTCTCCTCTGGATTGCTTGTTACTCTTACTAATTGATCTTTACTCCTTGTTTCAAATGTTCTGGAGGGATCATGTAATTGTTGAAAATACTTCCTCCACGTTTCCATGATTTCGCTGTCTCCTTTCATTATTTCTCCTTTGGCATTCTTAATTTGTCGTATTGGGCATGCTTTGTAATGTACTTCCTATCATCTGGTCTTTTTTGTTTGCAAGTATTTCTTCCAGGCATCTTTCTTTTCTTTTATCTTAGTATTGACATTCTCATTCCACCATGCTGTTCTTTTCCTATCTCCTTTAATTTGTTTCCTACCACAGACCTCTTCAGTACAACTGAGGAGTGTTTCTTTATATATTTGCCACTTTTCGTCTATTATACTCCTTCAGATCCATCTGCCTTTCACTGATAGATCTTTTTATCCTGGATTGGTACATCTGTTTTACTATTGGTTTATTTAGTTCTTCTATTTTGAGTTTAGTAGCTTTCTTCTCTTTTCCTTTTCTGTTTGTTTTCTTCAGTTAATAATCTCATTTTGGCTATCACTAGGTGATGATCACTAAATATTTCAGCTCCTCTGCTTACCCTAGCATCCATTGTACTGTAAAAAAAAGGGAGCTGCTAACTATTATGTAGTCTATCATTGACTTTTCACATCTGTCTTCATTTACTCTTGTATATTTGTGGATATATTTATGAGGAAAAATGTGTTGGCTATTTTTGTGTTATTCTTTTAGGTAAAAATCTATTAGTCTCTCTCCATTGAAAGAAGTTGTTGTCTTCCTTATTTACCTATTACTCCTCCTGACGTTTCTACATTGTTGCCTACTCTAGCGTTTAAATCTGCTAAAACCATTAATTCCTTTTTGGGTTTGAGATTTCTCTGCAGCTATTTGTAAATCATTTTCGAAGATATCTTTTTCTTCTTTGTGGGCCTCTTCGTTTGGTCCATGCTATTAATAATTTATTATCTCTTCCTTTTGGTTTAATATTTACCTCTAATAGCCGTGGGCTTACAAATTTCCAACTTTTTAGTAGCATTTGTTGCCTTTTATGCATTAGGAGGCCTACTCCTGCTCTAGCTCTATCTTTGACATCTACTCATGAGAAGATTAAAGTATGATTCGGTCCTACATTTTCTATTCCTTGTCCTTTTTTCTTTGTTTCTGTAATAGCCAAAATGTCTACTTTGAATTTGTCCATTTCTTCAACTAATTCTAACTTCTTTCCATTAATTGTCCTAACATTCCATGTTCCAAAAATCACAGTCCGTGTTCTTTTCCAGAGTCGTCTTCGAAAGTTCAAGCCGGGTATATCATTGTATATATTACTTTAAATCAGGTTGTTTTGGATAAGCAGGGGATTAGCCCACTGTACCCTAGGTAGATGGTGGGGCTGCCACCTTGAGACCCCCTACCGGGCCTTGTTATTTTCTGTCAGGGTTAAGTCCCTTAGCCTTTAGCCATTCAAAACCAGCATGTAAGGCAGCAGGTTGATATTTTCTGTCAGGGTTAACTCCCTTAGCCTTTGGTCAGTCAAGACCAGCCTGCAAGGCAAGGTTGTTTTCTTTCAGGGTTAACTCCCTAGCCTTTGGTCAGCCAAGCCCTGCCTGCAAGGCAGCAGGAGACTCGTGGAAGGCGGGATCATCTACTCCCCGTACAGGTGCTTACCTGTCCACTGCCCGGAAGACAAACACATCTTCTGTAAACATTATCGGATGAATGTGTGTAGATCTAAGCAAACAGAAACAAGACAAACAAGTCTTATGTACATATTGACATATAGATGTATGTAATCTAAGCAAAAAGAAACAAAACAAACAAGTTTTATGTACATATCAACAGATGAATATATGTAGATCTAAGTAAGAAGAAATAAGGCAAACAAGTCTTATGTACATATTAACAGATGAATGTTTATTGACAGAAAATACATTTCACATCGTGATGAGTGACAAACTATGACACTCCTTAAAATACACAATGTAGAGCAAAATATAACAAAAGACATTAAAAGTTTTTTACAATAAACCAACATGTGCAGTGAAAGTAGCTAGAAACATAATTACAGAATTTGATATAGATATAGGAGTAAGACGGAGTTGTACCCTGAGTCCTCTTTTGCTTAACACATTTATGGATTCAGTCGCAAAGGCATCCTCAAAAGGAAAAAAAATGAATGTAGGTATATAAGCTTAAACCAGTTATTGTAGTAATGCTTTAATTTGTTGATGATTTAGTTCTGTTTGAAAATTCGGAAAGAGACCTTCAGTCGAATATCAACATGATGAATGTGAATTAAATAAAAAGGAATGAGAGTAAATGCAAAGAAAGCAAAACAATGCTAGTAACTAGGGGAAGCTAAAACACAAAAACTCCAAATTGAACAGGAGATTTTAGAACAAATTTAAACCTACAATTACCTAGGAATAATGATTAACTCAGAGTAAAACTAAGAGAAGAAATCAGCCAGAGAATCCAAAAAGGCAAGTGCAATGTATAACCATCTCGGAAAGGCGTTTGTAGGTAAACAATAATTGTCAACAAAACTGAAATATAGCCACAGTTTATTGTCTTACTCTTCTCTATGGCAGAAGTGTCTTTCTAATAGTAGCAGTAGTAGTAGTAGTAGTAGTAGTAGTAGTAGTAGTAGTAGTAGTAGTAGTAGTAGTAGTAGTAGTAGTAGTAGTAGTAGTAGTAGTAGTAGTAGTAGTAGTAGTAGTAGTAGTAGTAGTAGAAATAATAGTAGTAGTAGTAGTAGTAGTAGTAGTAGTAGTAGTAGTAGTAGTAGTAGTAGTAGTAGTAGTAGTAGTAGTAGTAGTAGTAGTAAGTAAGTAGTAATAGTAGTGGTAGTGGTAGTAGTAGTAGTAGTAGTAGTAGTAGTAGTAGTAGTAGTAGTAGTAGTAGTAGTAGTAGTAGTAGTAGTAGTAGTAGTAGTAGTAGTAGTAGTAGTAGCAGCAGTAGTAGTAGCAGTAATAGCAGTAGCAGTAGTAATAATAGTAGTAGTAGCAATAGCAGCAGTTGTAACATTAGTTGTATGATCATTATCATTCATGTATAATACTGGTCATATATCATCTTATTTTGATCAACTGCAACCATCCAGTAAGTTTTCTAAGTTTATCCCAAAGGCCCTACCGGTATTAGTAAAAAAACCCAATGAAATGTGGATACACCTGCAACAAACATTATTAAAACACAAAACAAAAGAAACAAAAAGACAAGGCATATATTGTTTCCAAGATTGAAATAATGACTAGAATATTACATACTACACAAAATACAGCACCATATATTTCCAAACCATGAATTGTTTCGTGAATGTTAACGCTAAATTCCGCCAGAGATAATAGGAAATAAATTAGATTCCAGGCTTCAATGAACAAAAGCAATTTTATGTCTACGTGGGAAAGGTAAATGAAATGAAATTTTGGCACTCAATGTTTACAGGCAGGCTTTAATGCTTTTAGTTGATCTCCGAGCATCGGCTGTGAAAGCTTTAAAAATCACTTGAAATATAACAACTGATCAAAACTGAAGATGAAGAGTCTCTCTCTCTCTCTCTCTCTCTCTCTCTCTCTCTCTCTCTCTCTCTCTCTCTCTCTCTCTCTCTCTCTCTCTCTCTCTCTCTTTCTCTCGACGTCAAGCCGTTTTGCGTGGTCGTTGAGTCACGTCACGCCACAGACTGCAAACGGCAGCACGATGCCACCACGGCCCGCCCTTCTGGCTTCGTGCTTACCATCGGCACGATATAAAAACGACGAGCGACGAGTGACGGTCTGTAACAAACTATCCTTAGCTTGACTTTGAACTCGAACATAAGGTAGTAAAACCTTGTAAATCATTGTTATCATATCATAAGGCGCGTATAGGTATTCGTTAACGTTGTAACAACTTCACCTACGCTCTGAACAAACTAGAACAAGAACATAACACAAATTGTTGAAGATTTTTTTGTGAGTGAAGAGAACAAGAATCATTTTATTTCTTCAAGTTTCACTCGACAAGACTAACAGAAGAATCACAGATTAGACCTGGTGTTTCAACTCTCAAAACAGTATCGTGAGTTGTCATATTATGTTGCCTTTGAGAATAAACAGAACTTTATTATCACGTCTTCTTGATTTCACTTCACACGTTTTGTTGATATCTATGAGCCAAGGAAATTAAAGGATATAAAAATACAAGGCGAAAAAAAACCCAACAACAAACAACAGGCTTGAAGACGACAAAATACTACGAGTGCAAACGGTCACCGAATCATCACTTTAGACAGACGTGGCAAGGGATTCTTCTCAACCACCACAACAGCAAAGACAATGAATACTCTCACAATTCTCGTGCTTCCCAGTGTGCTCATGGCTTCGTTGTTTTACACTGTGCACAGCCTGTCGGAAGATGCATGTAAGTTTATATCACTAGATTTCAGATTCTATCTATCAAGTTTATTCTCTTGTGTATTATGTTTCTTTACTGAAGTGTCTAAGGGGAGAGGGGAGGAGGGGGGTGTTAATATCAAATGTGTTCAGTTATGGTTTGACAGTAGATCAGGGAACGTTAACCATTATTTGTTAAAATCCAAGACCGGCCTAACAGCCTTACAGGCCAGATTTCAATGTATTTTTGGTGTGCATAGGATCACATCTTGCTGACATGTAATGGAAAAGTTCCCAATAATTGTCTCAACAACAAGCAAGTAATGCGATGAACGGTGTTGAGACCAAATTATGCCCATAATATAAATACAATGAAATGAAGAGAAATACTTCCCACATCCCTTCCCCAAAAAGATATAAGTAATATTTGATTTTTGATTCCCCATTTGATTTACCTATGTCCATAACTAAGGCGATTTCTGGGATTTTTGGTAGGATTCTTAATTTTGCCCGGACTGTAAACAGTCAAGGGATTATTAACGTACGCAGAATGTTGTAATCAGAACACGCCAATTAATAAAACAAACAGAAGCAACAACATCATCAACAACAACAACAAAAAACAGTCACAAAAACAATTACACTAACACCGACAAAACATATACGAGAAAATTATCCGAATGACAATTAATGTGGCTTTTACTTCTGACCAATTGTCGAGACATTCGGCTGATCATCCTTGCAAACGGCTCACAGTCGTTTCTTTCAAGCAAACTTTTTACCTTTTCATTTCAGTAATAGAAATCTGTTTGTCTGGGTTTGAGAAGATTAAAAAGTGTACCGGCAATTTGATTTTATTTCGTTGCCTTTGGTTCTCTTGATGTTTCACTTTTTTTCTATAACTTGCACAATGTAATAAATATTGCATTTTTTTAAGTTGTCGTTTTACGTATCTTTGTCAAATAAAAACAACAACTTTCTCTTTTTCTTCCTCGTGACAGTGGCCAGCCAGTACATAGTGCGTCGACTTCTGCCGTCACATCCCATTTTGGCTATCAAGCTGTTGAAAGTTCTCACACTGTTTGGGGAGGAAAAGAAGACCAAGGCAGAAACAAACTTCGCTCTCACAGCAACAACAACAACGACAACAAAAACAACAACAACATCGACGACGATGACACCATCGATAACATCAACAGCAACGGCGATGATTTCACGGGGAGCTCAACCCTTCCTAGAGACAGTGATGACGTCAGGAGGCCAGATGTAGTAAGTCGTGCCCCTAGCAGAAGGAGTTTACTGAGATCGATGCGACCGCAGAGGAAAAGAGGGCTCGGCCACTGCATCCACAATTGCATCAACAGCGGGGGAAACATGAACTTTATCCAGTGCAAATCTATGTGCCACTGACAGGCATTTACAGGTAAGACTTCAATTAAGTGCCAACGTGATGATAATACATAATAGATAATAGCCGACATCGATCTCAACTCTCATTGGTTGCGTCAAACATGCTGTGTTTGTTTTTTTTTTGCTTTGAGGTAAATCCAAACAGTGTCCATTATGGCGGTGAGCTCAGGTTTCCTAAACTGGCTATCTCCTCACAATTACTATCTGGGTGGGGCATTACATAGTTTAAAATAATAAACCACTGTCATTAATATGACTACGTATTAGAAACAAATATAGTCAACGTATAAACAACATATCGAAAGAGTGTCTCAATGTTTCTTTCGGAAAAATTATATTTCAAACACACGTTTACCAGATTTATTTAAAGAAATAATGTAAAAAGCAAATTACACAAGTTAAAGAAAAACTGGTCTTCTTTTACTAATTCTTGCTTTTACATTAGGTCCTTCCGTTTATTCCTGGGACCACATTATTATAGAGCTTGTTATTAACTTCACGGTACCATTTCTCCTTCCGAATTGCGTGATACTCAATGGTTAAAAACTTCTAGGAAATCGCGTAAAGCGTCAAGGCTGACATCTTTGAAACATGCCTCTGTTTTGGGACTCAGTAGGGGGGGGGCAAGGGGGGTACTCGGTGCTCCAGACCAAGGGTCGACGGCTCAATCTCCGCCGACGGTTGTAAATTTTCTCGACGCTTTTTTAATAAAATCTACCCCGCCCCCCCCCGCCCCCCGCCCCCGCCTCTGGTCCAGGTAGGTAGATCGGAACGCAGTCCCATCGGAGACGGACGATAAAACAAAAGGCCCTGTGTGCAGATCACAACACTCTGTGCAAGTTAAACGATTCCTCTGCTGTTTACAAGGCAGTCCAGGTTAAATTTTAAAATGTGGATAAATGAAGTCAAATTTAAAACAATATCATCTCTTTTCATACATTGATTGTATCGATTTCTCTTCTCTATCTCA
>JAXRKP010000210.1:22500-30000 GCA_037039925.1 Doris montereyensis
ACAAGACAAACAAGTTAAAGCATGTAAACTAAGTAACAAGACAAACAAGCCAATGTACATATTAACAAATGCATGTATATAACAAGACAAACAAGAAACATAGAACAAATGCAAACAAGTAAGCAGAGACAAGACAAACAGTGTACATATTAACAAATGCATGTATTTATATACGTATCACACTTTGAGTAACACTGATGTAGATAATCTCAAATACCCGCCTTCATGTAATCCTCTCACCATCAACACGTTGATTATCAGCAGAAACAAGATCTTCCGTCCATTTTGCGCTGTCGTATTATTTTCTTGTAGCCTGAGAATTGGGTACGAATTGAAGAACGAAGAAAAACTAGGATCTAGAAACTTGATCTAATAATATATTTGGATCAAATCAATCCCTTTCGTCGTGTGAAGTTATGCAAAACAGGAAAAAGGAAAGAAGTAGTCAAATATTATAGAGGTCATCGGTCAATGAGCATAAAGGAGCCAGGCATTGTGCATTGATGTCTCTAATCACCACTTTTATAACGAATTCTTTCAAATCGGCTTTTTTTTATAATATACGTCATTTTGTGTCCCTGCACGACATCATAACCTTTCCTTTCCTTTCCTTTCCTTTCCTTTCATTTCCTTCGAGCCTGAGAACATGAAAATCCAATACGGATTTTTTTTTTGTTGCACCTCGCCTACACACATTTTCTCAAGTTCTTTAAGTTATAATAATAATATTAGGCAGGCCAAAGAAAACCGGTTCTATTAAAAATGAACGGATTAAAGAGGTAGAAGTGACCATTGTGTTATATCAAATTCATAACAGTTTACTTAGGAATAATAATAAATATGCGAGGGTCTTGTGTTCTGACAGTTCTCTAAGAGTTAGGTGCATGTTTTGGACTGATGCATGGACAATACTCGATAAGATCGTTTAAAGATATATAATTCTAATGACATTATTATACAAAAGGAAGAATGCAATTTGACATAGACAAGTCATGGGATCCAGAACTTGACATTTAAAAGTGACAGTATTTTGTCTCTTGTAAATCTGGAGTTATTTTCAAACAAGATGCATGGTCTCGATAATCAGGCGTTTAAGGTGGGACAGAAATATCAGGATATTCTGTACGTCAACATAATACTCCATTTCAATAAATGTTTCTCATCTCGCCAAGTTCGCAGGTGTCGTCGACGCATGTTTGCATAGGAGCTGTTATCATCACTGCTTTTTATGATGAAATTCAGTATCATTCCGTTTTTCACACAATATTCAATTATAAAATCCTCTGTTTCCGCAAGAATGGAGTGTGATCTTTCGTAGAGATCTAATACAAGTTTCATGTAGCTGTTGTTGCGTTCGGGCTGTGTGACGCGATGTCCTGTGTCTTTCTTGATTTTGGATATCTGCATGTGTATTTTACTGCTGTCAAATTGCTCAATCTTGTCACTATGGCATGCGTGATTACTTTTGTGTTGCTGATCTTCGATGGAGTGAGTAGAATTAACATCTCGTGAGCTTGTGTTTTCCTCAAGGCTTTCAATGTCTGATGTGTGCTGGCTCTCGCTGTGTGTGCCCTCATCGTCGGATGTGTCGGTGTCGCTTTCTGTACTTTCTTGCTCTGTTTGTTGTTGTTGTGATTCTTTATGTCGTCTAGGCTCTTTGATAGCTTTGTGGCCTTGGCTTGTTTATGTGTGTTAGTCCTAGGCTTTGGTTCAACGTTTTCTTCGATGTCGCCGTATTTGATTGTTTTAGAATGGTTTTGGTCCCTTGTGATGGGTTGACTTTCTTTGTCGTGTTGCACACATCCTGATCCAATAAATCCTTTTTCAACTGTTTCTTTAGTTGAGCTATCGGTGGTTGGTGATACATCTAGCATACTGTGTGAAAAGACAGCGCTATCTTGAATGTGTAGTAATCCTGAGTTGCTTGTCTTTTCAGTCACACAGATGATATTTTCTTTCTTTTCAGCTAAAATGATATTTTCAGATGTTGTTTTCTCTCTTGACAATGACATGCAGATGTTTCTGCAGTCTATGGTTGTCACGCTGTAATTGGCTAGGTGACTTCCGTCGATACACACGTGATGAATTCATGGCATCAAAACGAGGGACGAGGGTGGTACGTTGTTGATTTCCAGCTATTTTGTAAGAGGCGAGAGAATGGTTGTCCTAATTCCACCATAATTACGAAAAGACAGAAGCCATATCGTTAGTACCGTGGATCTTCCCTCAAGTGACTGGCTATGGTGGCATGGACTATTTTAAACAAGTGTTGGGAGGATAAAGCTTTTGCAACATTTTTTCTGATATTAATAAATGTTCCCCAAAAGTTCTCCTATTGATATAATCTAGACGCCCTAGCTGTTTCCGATTTCTTTTGTTTTAGATATCATCTAGAAGCCCTAGCTGTTTCCGATTTCGTTTGTTTTAGATATCATCTAGAAGCCCTAGCTGTTTCCGATTTCATTTGTTTTAAATATCATCTAGAAGCCCTAGCTGTTTCCAATTTCTTTCTTTTGTTTTAGAATTTCGTTTGTTTTAGATATCATCTAGAATCCCTAGCTGTATCCGATTTCGTTTGTTTTAGATATCATCTAGAATCCTTAGCTGTATCCGATTTCGTTTGCTTTAAATATCATCTAGAAAATATAGCTGTATCCGATTTGGTTGTTTTAAATATTATCTAGAGGCCAAACTGTTTCCGGTTCGTTTGCTTTAAATATCATCTAGAAGCCCTAGCTGTATCCGATTTCATTTGAATTTGAATATCATCTAGAAGCCCTAGCTTGTATCCGATTTGGTTTGTTTTAAATATTATCTAGAGGCCAAAGCTGTTTCCGGTTTGGTTTGCTTTAAATATCATCTAGAAGCCCTACTGTATCCGATTTCGTTTGTTTTAGATATCATCTAGAAACCCTAGCTGTATCCGATTTCGTTTGAAGATATCATCTTAGCCTTATCTCTATCCGATTTCGTTTGCTTTAACTGGAAACATTTAGTCCATAAAAAGCCCAAAAAGAAAAATAAGATAATGCCTTTATCATTGAAGATCAAGCACATTTACAAGAAATGTGTGACTGATAACAACACTTTACATGTTGAAGATCCCTTGGCTGTTTACATCAGGCAGTCCAGGCAAAATTATAATCCTACCAAAAACCCCGAGATCAACTTTGTTGTGGATGTGGATTAAATCAAATCAAATGAGTCAAAGAAAAGTCAATCTGACAAGCCAAGCAAGCTCAATATGAAGATTAGACCTATACCTGATATCGAACTTATTGCAAAGAGATTGGTGAAGTCTTAAAATTGGAAATATTGTTTAACAAAATTAAATTTAAAACTTCATAATATTATCATTGAAGTTTCTCATTAATTTCTTAGAACGACTTGGCCTCTTAGAAGAAGAATATTTTGTTACAATCTTGGACGATCTTTAAGCACCTTATTTTTCGAGAACATTGTCAACAAAACTAGGGCTTGCTTTGTTTTTATATTACAAACATGATTGCCCGTTCGTTGCGCATTGCCTATTTCCATGTGTACGTGTGTATGATGTTAGATGCGTATTGCTTATTTCCATACGTACGTGTGTATGATGTGAGATGCATTGCCTATTTCCATACCTATATGTATGATTGCCTTTCCAGAGCAGCAACAGCAGCATTTCCATACCTATGTGTATGAGTGAGATGCGTATTGCCTATTTCCATACGTATTGGTTATTTATGATTGATTGCGTATGCTGCCTATTTCCATACCTACGTGTGTATGATTGAGATGCGTATTGCCTATTTCCATACCTACTACCCTGTATGATGTGAGATGCGTATTGCCTATTTCCATACCTACGTGTGTATGATGTGAGATGCATATTGCTTATTTCCATGTGTAGTGTGTATGATGTGAGATGCGTATTGCCTATTTCATACCTACGTGTGTATGATGTGAGATGCGTATTGCCTATTTCCATGCCTACGTGTGTATGATGTGAGATGCGTATTGCCTATAGATAGCATACCTACGTGTGTATGATGTAAGAACAGTATTGCTTATTTTCGTGAGATGTATGATGCAGAGATAATATTGCTTATTTCCATACTGTTTGTGTGTATGATGTGAGACAACGTATGTATAATTTTTATTTTCCATACCTACGTGTGTGTATGATGCCATTTCCATGCGATTGTATGTCACATGTGTATTGTATGATGTCTCATTCATTTCCATGATTACGTTTGGAAACAGGATGTATTACGTGTAAAGCAGATGTGAGATGCGTATTGCTTATTTCCATGTGTATGTGTATGATGTGAGATGCGTTTGATATTTCCATGAAGTAGATGTACCCTTGAAAGAGCGTATTGCTTATTTCCAACACTACACGTGTGTATGATGTGAGATGCGTATTGCTTATTTCCATACCTACGTGTGTATGATGTGAGATGCGTATTCTTATTTCCATACCTGGTGTGTGTATGATGTAGAGATATAAGATGTTAGCTTATTTCCATTCCATGTGTGTGTATGATGTGAGATGCGTATTGCTTATTTCCATGTGTACGTTGTTTGATGTGATCTTCGTATTGCCTAATGAAATGTATTGCTTATTTCCATGTGTTATGATGAGTGTGTATATGATTTGAGATGTTGTATTGCTTATTTCCATACCTATTTCATCTGTGTGTATGATGTGAGATGCGTATTGCTTATTTCCATGTACGTGTGTATGATGTGAGATGCGTATTGCCTTATTTTGTACCTACGTGTGTATGATGTTAGATGCAGTACCCTTGTATTGCTATGTATTTCCTATTTCCATACCTACGTGTGTGTATGATTAGATGCGTATTCTTATTTCCATGTACGTGTGTATGATGGAGATGGGTATTATTTATTTCCATGTGTACGTGTGTATGATGTTAGATTGATGCGTATTGCTTATTTCCATGTGTACGAGTGTATGATGAGATGCGTATTGCTTATTTCCATTGTATGTATGATTGAGATGTGTATTGCTTATTTCCATACCTACGTGTGTATGATCTTAGATGCGTATGCTTATTTCATGCTTATTTGCCATGATAAACAGCAGCATTGCCTTATTTCCATTTCAGTTTACAGTTGAGATGCGTATTGTCTTATTTCCATGTGTACGTGTGTAGTGATGGGACACAAAGATCCAAAACGTATTGTTTATTTCCTATTCCATGTGTAGTGTGTGATGATGTAGATGATTATTGCTTATTTCCATTTGTAAGTATCTGAAGGTTCAACATGCAGCAATCATTTTATTTCCATGTGTATCTGTATTTCCATGTGTAGACAAATTGTTTATTTCCATGTGTAGCAGCATGAGCAGCAGCAGTTTGCTGTTTATTTTCGTTAGATTTCCATAAGCACAAACAGAGATGCATTGCCTATTTTAGAAGTGGCAGCGTTATGTACATGTTGAGATGTTGAGATCAAAACAACAGACGCCTTAGCCTATGATCCATGGTGTGTAAGTTTGCAGCTGATTTCCATGAAGTTCCTGACATGTATTATGATTCCATAAATGTATCTGGAGGTATTTCCTGTCCACGTGTGTATGATGTGAATATGCAGTATTGTTTTTCATGGTTCCAACAGTCGTCTCAATGATCTAATCACGTATGTAAGAACGTATTGATTTGTCTGTGTCTTGATGTGAGATGCGTATTGCATTATTTCCAGCGTGTGTATGATGTATATCTGATGCTTCACGTTTGCAGTTGACTTGATGAGTAAACTATTTCCATGTGTACATGTGTGTATGATGTCAGATGCGTATTGCTTATTTCCGCTCTGCTGTCTATGATAAGAGATGCGTATTATTTATTTCCATGACTCTACCATGTGTATGATGTGAGATGCGTATTGCTTATTTCCAAGTGTACCTGTGTATGATGTGACATGCGTATTGCCTAGCAGAATATAACAAAGACTGTTTATCATGTGAGATGCGTATTGCTTATTTCCATGAGTAGGGAGAATATGATGTCAGATGCGTATTGCTTATTGTCAAGTGTACGAAAGGCAGAATATGATGTGAGATGCAACAGCTTATTTCCATGTGTACCTGTAAATGATGTGAGATGCGTATTGCCTATTTAGTAGTAATAATATGTATATGTAGCAGCGTAGTTTATGTATTTAGTAGATAGTAGTAGTATGATGTATATGCCTGTGTTTTTGAGAATGCTGTAGTCCTATTTCATGATAAACATGCAGGGGTATTTCCTATTTCCATGTGTAGTTGGATGTAAGATAGTGTTCACAGTAGTAGAGCAGATCTATAGATCATGTACGTGAAGAGAGATTATGAAGCTTTATTGGTACCGGAGAAAATATCCTGTGTATTATGACAGATACTTCTGTTGTAATGAAAGTGTCAGATCATTGCCATGTGACATGGTATGAGCACTTTGTATTTCAAGATGTCTGATGCAGCATTCTATTTGTCTGACAGGTGTACAAAGTTGAGCATGTTTATTTCCAAGGAAGATCCCCATTTTTGGAACTGTTACTCTTTCCTAGAGAAGGATGAGTTTGAGAGTCTGATGCGTAAGAAAATACTTCCTCATGACCTTTTATCATGGAGATGCGTATTGAGAAAAAGAACAAAATTAACAGTCTTTGAGAAAATCTTTGCAATCAGAGAGCAAAAACAAATCAATCTCATTCTTCAAATTTCACAGGGGAGATTTTTTAGACCATCGACTTAAAGCGAATAAGGAAAGGTTTCTAGAAGAAAAGAAGGGAAGAGGTTCATCTGCTTGATAAGTCATGAAGGTAAACAGAATAGTGAGCATTACACAGAGAGAACAGGTTGAGATGTTTATCATTGACTTGATTTTTAGATCTTACATGAGGCAGACAGAAGTGAAGAGATAGATTAGAAGATTTATCTTTTTGTTATTATTTTTACAGCATTGATCAGATCGGGGTAAGAAACAGTAGAAGAAAAAGTATTATTACAGGAAAGAAGATTTATATCATATAAGGCCAGAAGTTAGTATTAAAGAAAAGAAGCATTAGAAGTAAATTTAGAAGGGATAGCAGCAGCGATTGGACGCAGCAGCAGCAGCAGCAGCAGCAGCAGCAGCAGCAGCAGCAGCAGCAGCAGCAGCAGCAGCAGCAGCAGCAGCAGCAGCAGCAGCAGCAGCAGCAGCAGCAGCAGCAGCAGCAGCAGCAGCAGCAGCAGCAGCAGCAGCAGCAGCAGCAGCAGCAGCAGCAGCAGCAGCAGCAGCAGCAGCAGCAGCAGCAGCAGCAGCAGCAGCAGCAGCAGCAGCAGCAGCAGCAGCAGCAGCAGCAGCAGCAGCAGCAGCAGCAGCAGCAGCAGCAGCAGCAGCAGCAGCAGCAGCAGCAGCAGCAGCAGCAGCAGCAGCAGCAGCAGCAGCAGCAGCAGCAGCAGCAGCAGCAGCAGCAGCAGCAGCAGCAGCAGCAGCAGCAGCAGCAGCAGCAGCAGCAGCAGCAGCAGCA